>JANFAE010000366.1:0-110315 GCA_024613145.1 Pisolithus marmoratus
TGCTTCGGACGATTAGCAGTCATCTTGAAGAGAGGCCCGCGTGGAAAACCGCCCTCTTTGCAGAAATCGAAACTGCTGCTGATGCAGCCTTCAACCCGTCTACGTTCAGCGAATCTTTAGATGCGACCCTGCGTTTGCAAGAACAGAATTACCCCAATGAGAAGATTCCCGTTATACTTCCTTTCCATGCTGATGGAATTCTTGCGCCTGGTGGCATGAAATGCGAAGGAATTTTTCGTGTTCCCGGAGACAGTGACCTCGTTTCCCGGCTCAAGCTCAGAATTGATAGGGGTTACTACACCCTCGAGAACGTCGACGATCCTCACATGCTCGCCTCGTTGTTGAAGTTATGGCTTCGCGAACTATGCGACCCCTCGTCCCCGAGGAGCTCTACAACAACTGCATCAATGCAGGACCTGATTCACCTGCTTGTGTCACTATCGTGCGAAAGCTCCCGACTATCAACAGAAGGGTGGTGCTGTTCGTCGTGAGCTTCCTGCAGCTCTTCCTAGAAGAGAAGGCTTTAGCGAGACTCAAGATGACGGCAACAAATATGGCACTCGTATTGTCACCCAACCTGCTGAGGTGCAGTCCCCAGTCTATGACAGTAGTGTTTATGAATGCACAGTGAGTCATGCGGGGCGTTCTTTGAGCTGTTGTATCGATTCTGAATAACGTCTGGACCCTAGGTTCGAACAGACGTTCGTGTACAACCTGCTCAGTGCAATGGGGCCGATGAAGACTACGTACCGCCCACTTCACCCAAACCTCGTGTCTCTGAATCTTGCAATCGGTGATGAAGCAGACATCGGACTCCACCAAGACCTACTGGGCCTCCACAGCCAAAAATGGACTCTGTCAATGCCACTCGCACCGTACGGTATTTCCTTTCCTCATTACTCCATACTATCACGGTCGCCTCTATGTACGCCGCGAAATATTACATGATTTATCCGTGACTTTCTTTTTATTACCTTTACAACCTACAGCTATTCTCTACGGCTACTCGTGGCTCACTGATGCCTACATATTCATTCGGAATATACTCATGAATAGTCACTTCTTCCTGTCATTTCTTTGTAGTCACTTTCTCCTAGACAGTATGAAACACCGACACACGCACAACTCCGATGCAAGTGCAACTCCGACGTTCAACCCCGACATAAGCGCAACTTAACCTGGGCTATTATCCAAAAAGCCAACTAGAACTGCAAGATGAATTCGTGCTCTACCGAATCCCATGCTGCATCGACAGCGAGGACACCCTTCGGCGCACCGTCGATCCTCTTGCGGCTGCGAACTACGGCAATAGGTGGAAGTTTATCTTCGTTATCTGTTTTGGAAACATCATCGGCGACAGCATTACCCTCCCGGTATCGTTCTGTACCACGACCCGAAAGTTGATGCGGAGCGCCTGATGTTCCGATCCATGGGGGAAGGTCCTAAGCAGCTCAATTATCGACGAGTGTTGACTCACATTATTACAGTCGTTGCAACGATGTGCTGCTCCTGTAAAAGTCAGGAAATCTGCAAAAGCGTTCTGAGCCGGAGGTCGTGGAAAACGTCAGCTAGATGTTCTTCACGTTGTACGAGCTCAATTGGATTCACTTCGATGCTTCAATCTCACCATTGGAAGAGACGAGGCTAACAGATAAAGAGGGATCTTAGTGGACGATGATTTAGGTGTGTGGTAGCATCTGCCTGCTGCACGTGTGTTCATCCAGTTCTTCAGCGGGTCTACAAATATTACATCTCCGGACATCCGCCAACAGTGGTCGAGAGTCTCTTTTGGCTCAGTCCGGACCTGGACCGCCGACCAGGGGAGACCTACATCATCTTGAGTGGTACTACTGATGAATACGTGGACGGCCACATTGATACTGCACACAAGAAGAATCCGTTCTCGCTTGGTGAAGATCGTTTCGTGACAGTGTCAAGCGTTTTCCGACTTTCGAAACCGAGTTTATTCTGGGTGTGATAGCATACACCATGGCTACTGAGTCATGGCATGTGTAGTGACCTACCACGTGGTAAGTAGGATTTGAATTTGAATCGCATTTACGCTTGAGCTTATTGACTTTATGTGTCAGGGATCATCAAGCGAGAGTTCATACTTGTCAGTTGGTCGATCGTTTATATCTGGGAGTTTCTGACGCCAGGCTAGATATCCCATTTATCGCCTTCTCTTATTTGTTTACTCGTTCTGATGCATGGTCAATTTCTCTTGGGGTGACACTCCTACCGCCATCGGTGAGGAACGTTTTGACAATTCTCTTGAAGAGGTTTAGTACGTGAGATCATCGAGCGATTTAGTCGGGTGGGTTATTGATTTCTGCAGAGTACGAAAGTGAAGCTTGGGAGTGTGGCTTCCTTGAGGGCATTTTGCATTACCTGGGAGAATGGAAGTGTCCTGGCAGATGGCCCGAGTTGCTTTCAGGGATGTCACGACTTTGGATCTTGAAGATGAACTCGCAGTGTATGTGGGTCAGAATGGACTCGACATGGTTGCGGAACCAGGGTACGCTTGAATTGTTGCTTCACGACGTGCACTCCTCTCAACATTCCAGATTCGATGTCACCAATCTGGTCATCCAAATGTCATGGACTGCCATACCCGATCATGCCTTCGTGTTAAGTACGGACGTGAGGTAGTCTAGCACTCCGAGGCCAACAACTCATGCAATTTCCACATGCAGGGCAATGCAGATATATATACATTTAAGCAAGAATAAAGTACGAAGGACCGTTCCTCTACCGCTCCTCGTTGGGTGGTTGGACGTCACATGGCTGTAGGACGTGAGTGGAGGCCCTCCCATTCAAGCAAGGGGTGTCTAACTGCCTTTGATCGGGCGACATACTGGCACTCGCACGCTCAGCACCGCTTCCTATACAGACATGACTGATATGACAGTCGAGTTGAGTTCGTGTTCTTCGGATGCCAGCTCGTGCATCTATGCTGGTGTGGAGTATGCACAGGAATGTTGTGCGTAGCAGGTTATCTTCCTCCGTGGTATATCATCTGAGGAGTGTTACAGACTGCAGCAATGACCTCGCTTCTGGTGCTCCCGACGTCAGCATGTCAGACTGCAACATGACATGCACTAGGAGTCCCTCTGAGTAGTGGTTGGCTCCAAAGCGGACATGGTTCCCTCTCACCCATGCACGGTCTCGGCGCGCATGAGAAACATGCAAGCCCCTATCTCTAACACTCATATCATGGTGGTACAGGTGTTGACATTGTCATCGAAGTGGTGGTCGTCTCATCTACTGGTGCTCGTCTCACCATCAACAACTATCGGCACTCTGACCTTTTCTGGGCATTTCGTGGCTGCGGCGCCAGTACCTATGACATTGCCACGTCCGTCACCCTCGAACGTGAGTGCGCATGCTTACCATCAACCTGTGGTGTTGTGGCTTGACTCGTGTATTCGTCAAGAGCTAACGATTACTTAGCAGTTAGCAGTTGTCAACTATTGTCCGAGTTTTCCCGGTAAAGTCATGCTAGTTGTGTCGATGCTTTGTTCCTGCTGAGTACCTACTGGCCAAAGGACAAACCCTGATATAGGACTGCTCCGACATAGGGACAAGAGTTAGCCGATGCACGGACAACTCCGACACAAGACACGACTCCGACATAAGCATGACTCCGACATAAGCGCGACTCCGACACAAGCATGACTCCGACGTAAGCACGACTCCGACATAAGCACGACTCCGACGTAAGCACGACTCCGACGTAAGCACGACTCCGACACAAGCATGACTCCGACATAAGCACGACTCCGATGTAAGCACGACTCTGACACAAGCATAACTCTGATGCCATTCAACTCTGGAACACTGTCCAATCAGAGGCCATATGCAGTTATTTGTACCATTTATTTCAATGTAACAATTAGACCATTTGTCCATTGGACATCTTGACAATAGACCATTCTCCAATTGGACCAATCAGCCATTCCACCAATGGCAGAGTTGATGTTTGATTTGACCAATGATTTGAGGGTGGAATATATACAATGTTCATACAATGTTCTGCATGATGTTTTGACTTGGGTAACACCATATGTTCTGAAGGCAGAAACTTTTAAAATGTTTTGCTTGAAACCATGGTTAGAACACTTGATAAAACAGTGAAAATATGAGCACAATGATTTTCCCTCTAACCATGAAGATAAACACTTTACATGTTCCTATGAACAGCATTATGCATGACACTATCATATGTTCTGACCTAAAACATCAGATCAGATCATGTTATCCATTGAGGACCAATGTTCTATTCAGGAACATGTCATGAAAATAGTATCTGCTTAATTCAATGGTTTTACTATGTTTGGATTAAACCATTAGATAATGCCCCCAGTGTTTTGTAGTTTTTCATTGGGTTCTTAAGCATTGGTACTAGGACATCACTACCTCCCCCTATGTGATCCATTGATCAATTGGGATTGGAGTAGTACTTGTTCCAGCCTTTGCCCACAGAATGCCAGCCCATTTTTTGTCTTTGTCCTGGTAATCCCAGCTTTCAACACACCCACTCTCAAGCACTCTGACCTACACTCTGACCTGCTGCCCCTTCTGACCCTTGCTCTCTGCAAACCTGACTTCACTTGTCCTGGTATTTGGTCATCCCTCCTAGACCAGCCTTCATGGCTACCTCACTGCGCTATTCCAGTGTACCCACCACTTTCTGTTTCTTCCATTCCAACTCTGCCCTCCCTAAGGACTTTCTTTTCCAGGAAGTACAAGAACCAGCACTTGTTTCTCCAGTCCAGTTTTCACTTTCCAGCTTAGCAACACTCCAGACTTTCTTGGCTAAGTGTCCCTCAGACTTTGCAGTCACCAACACTTGCTTCCCTGTTTACCCCTTTAGGCAACTTTTGAAAACCAACCTTCCCTTGAGAAATCATCTCTCTAATTAAACATTAAGCAACATGTTTCCCCCACTCAGAGACCTCTGAACTACTCTTTCATTACCAATCTAAAATCACCCACCTTCCTATATTGTCTCACTCAATGTTGTCTTTCCCTAACAACTATGTTCCTCCACATCTTCCTCAACATCCTGCTCCAGCCTTCCTCCAGTGTTTTTGTCCTGGACCTCCTCTGCCCTTAACTCATCAGCAGAGAAGGGAGGTAGCTCTCATTGAGCAGACTCTTCATTCTGACCCCTGCTCCCACCCATTTATTGGGTATGCAGTGGCAGTTGTCATTGTCTGCCTAATCCTCATTGGCATCTCACCCTGGTTGGGACCCCTGCCCTTCACCTTTTTGTGCACACCAGCTGGAACTACAACTTCAGTCTCTTCTGGTGCCCCACAACTATGACTGGCACTTGCTGCCACCCTCCAGCCCTCTGACCCCCCAGCCTTTGACTCTTGACTTTAGTACCCTTTTGGTACTTGAAACTTCTGTTTGTGTCCCACCATTGCCCTCTTCTGGCACCTCCAGACCTCTATGCCAGCCCCTACTGTACCTCATGGGCTTGGTACTTAAGAGGGGGATGGCACCTTTGTGTATAACCCTTGCAACACTTTTGTTTACTTCATCTTTGATACTTACTTTTGTTTTCTGTTAGTTAGTCAATGTCCTGGTACTGGCTACAAGTACCAGTAGACACCTTCGATGTTCTGGTATGTTTCATCAAGTACTGGTACACCACTCATTACTACTTCATGTATCCTTTCCCATTTGTTTCCTTTTGAACTATGTCGCTACTTATGATTATGTTACTCTCAGCCTTTGTCATGTTCTGTAGATTCTGGAGTTTCATTACTTACTGGCTCCCAGTCTTCTTTGTACCCCTGCACAGAGACATGAACATCAAGACTATGAAAATGTGACAAAAACTAGGACAAGACTTTCATATTTACAAGTACTGGCCCCTGGCCTGGTACTCACACCTCCAGATCACTCTCTGGGACCTCCTCCCCTTCCACATCCTCATTGGTCTCCCTATCACTGGTCTCTGCACTGGTTCTCTCCTCATCACTTGACTCTCCCACTTCCACCACTTGCCAGTACTCTGTTTCTTGAAGAAGTTCATAGAGGCAATTGTTGAATTGCCTCTGCATGCATTGGGTCTCTTTGGCCATCTCCTGGTGTTTGGCCATTTTGCTGGTGCGCTGGTCTATGGCTGCTGCAATGGCATGCAACCCCTGTGCCACCAGCATCTCCCCAGCAACACTCTCAGACCTCAAAGGTCTGGCCTGCACCTCTACCTCCAGACTCTTTGCTTGTGCCCATTTCTTCTTGTCACTGGCTCTTGGTGACATCACTTCCTCCAGCCCTCGCTTCTTTTTCTTCTTGGCACCTGGCAAAACACATTGCTCCTTGAAGGCATCCCTAAACACCTGGCACTGCTGCCTTGGACATGTGACAAGCAGGAACATCCTAAGGCTACTAAACCAGGATATGGTGGTTGGCATGGAAATAACTGGCTCACAAAACCAGGAGACTCACAGTTGCATAAATTGTCTTGAGGAAAAACAACACTGCAATGTCATAGTCATGAAGTCAGATTCTGAGTGCCCACACATATTATATCGAACTTACTCGGACATCTGTGGCCCAATGCAAACCCTCAGTCGCTCCAGGCACCAATACTTTGTAACTTTCATTGATGGCAAATCCCACCACCTCACCATCAAACTCCTAAATGTTGGAGTTCAGTGCTGTTGAGTACACAGCGAGTACTGATTATGTAATATTTCCATACATGTCATCTGGTCTTTTTTTCCTCCATGTCCCTCAGACTTCGTCCTACTCAAAGACTGAGGTAATGTCACTCCTTTGTTACTGTACCATATTTTACTTACCAGTTGAGTAGCTTACACTCTTTAGGTTGGTTAATATTATCTAGACTTCATCCTACTTGAAGACTGAGCTTACACTCTTTAGTCATTGTTACTCTCACACTTCAGACATCCTTCAAAACTAAAGACAAAGGATGAAGTCCTTGCTGCAATGAAAGAGTACTTTGCTTGAGTGGAGGCAGAGACTGGTGAATGTGCAAATTATCTTCATACAGATGGTGGTGGTGAGTACTGCTCACATGAATTCAATGTCTACTTAAAGTCAAAGGGTATACACCATGAAAGGACAAATGTGTACACCCCCCAAGAAAACAGTGTCTCTGAGCAGATGAATCACACACTGGTTGAATGTGCATGAGTGATGCTGAGTGATGCAGGCCTCCCAAATAAGTATTGGGGAGATGCTATAACTCATGCAGCTCACCTTGTCAACTGCCTACCAACATGCGCACTCGAAGAAAACATTACCCTATATGAGGCCTACACCAGCAACAAGCCATCAATTTCCCATCTTTGAGTCTTCAGCTGCACTGTACATGTGCACGTCCCAGAAGAAAAACATCAGAAACTAGATGTCAAATCGATTGAATGCACTCACCTTGGATTTGCTGAGAACCACAAAGCCTATTTGTGCTTGCATCAAGCAAGTGGTTGAGTCATCAAGTTGAGAGATGTCATCTTCAAGGAAGGGGATGGGGAGACAGCCGAACAGGTCATTTTCGAGAAGAGTAAGCCCATGACTCAAGGACCCATGCAGCGAAGTCAAAATGCCAGCACATTACTGGAAAAGGCACCACTTACTGTGCAGGAGGATGAGGATGGCTCAGACAAGCTCATAAACTCAACGGATCAAGCTGAAATTTCGCATGGAGCTCTGGATGGGCAAACGGACTATGGGGGAAGCCTAGGCGTCCAACCAATCATCGCTGATAAGCCACAATCAACCAAAACGTTGGTGGGGGAAAGGAACAGTGCTAGCGAGTCAAACATGTCAGTTCGAATGCAAAAAATGGATGCAGCGCACCCATAGACGACCCAGAAGGTTCACCGACCACCCACAAGGCGTGTCGTATGCTCAGTTGGCCCGCCAGCACCCTATCCGAACCCGGTTCCACCTGCAGACATCAGAAGGTCATCTAGAATTAAACAGCAACCTGTCAGAGACAACAACCCAAGGTACTTCATAAATGCTTACCAAAAGTCAACATTGCCCGAGGGAAACCTAGAGTGGGACACCAAGGAGCATGTGGCCAGTGTTGAGCCATGCAGTGAGGGTGGTGAGCACATTGAGGAAGTTCCCTTGCTCAACCACCCCCCAACATGTCACGTGACTGACACATGATGAGCCGGCAGCATTTTTGGAGCAAAGTGGTACTGTAAGCCTTAGCATATCCCATTTTGGTAATGCTATGCTTCCAGTACAAGTTTAAAAGCCCTATATACATATTTTGAAGGCCTATACACAAGTTTTGAAGCTGTGATACTATTCAAAATAAATATATTGTGCTCCATACAGTTTGGAATGATTTGGGCCAGTAATTTACATAACTGTTTTGCATGTCAGTTGAGCAGCTGGAGCAAGGCATGAGAGTCGCCTTTCCTCCTATGGCAGTGAGCTCATCGCACACAGAGCTGGATCCACACACAGCAAACTCGAATCTTCATTACAACACAAGTAGCTATGACTGGTTGCCTATATAACCCATGCCACCCCTCAAACTTTTGAGGATTTTGAGATACACAATGTGAATGTCCAGGCATTGGCTGCACCAATCTACATTTTAATCATTTGTTATTCAGACCTCAGAGTATGTATTTACATGTACACTACAGAACAATAAATGAATGCTATATGAAATTAATCCACTGCTGAGGGAAAGGTTGTCTTCACCAATGAGATGTAGGGGTGGGGGCCATTGAGGTGTAGTGGCATCGGTGGTGGAGGCTGGGTGGTGGGTGACCAAGGGTGCCACTGCCACACCATGCAGCACGTGCTGACTTATCAGCCATTGGGGGTTATGGTTGTCCTCAGCAATTGCTCATTGGCAATGTTGTCAGGTGTGTGCATGGGTGGTGGGTGGTGGTGATTGTGACAGTATGTAGTGAAAAAAAAAAAAACTTACCCAAGCATCCTGCCAAATGCAGCATGCCACCAGGTTGTCACGTGAGTCACATGACATGTCAGGGGGCAGTTGAGCTGGGACAGCTGCATTGAGGATACACCTGTGGCTGAGTTGTCACACTGTGATGACAACATGAGTCAACAATGCACTGCTTACCAAGCAAGTATTGTGTGTGATGATGAGCCCATGTCATTTGAAGATGCAATGAATTGTCCTGATGCTGACAGGTGGTATGCTGCTATGACAAAGGAACTGAGTACTTTCCAGAGACTGGGACTGTATGAGGAGGTCGAACACCCACCCGATCGCAAAATAGTCGATTTGAAATGGGTTTTCAAGATCAAACAAGGTCCAAACAGCGAAATTGACAAGTACAAGGCACGTCTTGTTGCTAAGGGGTTCATGCAGGTCGAGGGAGTCAACTATACTGAAACCTTTGCACCTGTTGTGAAGTTCACCACAATATGGATCCTGCTTGCCCTTACAGCCAAGTATAACCTTGAAGTCCATCAAATGGACATTAAATCAGCCTTTTTGAATGGTAAACTTGACGAAGCAATATATCTACATCTGTCAGCAACAAACTTGAATAAAGGGGGTCCAAAGGACTCCTAATCGACTCCTATAGCTCTAAGGAGCTTGGGCATAAACCAGACTAGAGTCCAGTGTGAGTAACCAAAGGGTATCAACACTGGACTCACACACTAAGTGCGATGTAAGTAAACAATGGTAAACAAACCAAAGGGAATGCACCACAAGTGCAGGAATAACCCTAGAGAGCTCGGAAAAAGTGTAAGTAGTAGTAAATGAGATGGGGAATCGAATGGTAGTAAGTAGGAGACCATTTTGAATATAGAAAGCGGAGAAAAGAGGTGAAGATCACCACAAGGAACAGATTTTCCCTGTTTCAGCGTGAGTGAGCGACTACTGAGAGTGAGAAAGGCTGCTAAGGGAGCTCTGTAGCCTCAGGGAGTATACACTGCAAGCATTTCACAATTTGTCTTGCCAAAATATGTTGAAAAAATGGAAAGAAGAGATACTCTTTTATTTGGGCTGTGTTCACATAAAAAATGCAAATATAATATTTTGTTTTCTTTGTCTTTTCTGTGCAAAAAAATGAATTGATGGTAGTGCTGATTAGCTTCTATGCTAATGGGTATTACCATCAATCAATGTTTTGTGGAAAGTCATGCAAAGAAAAGAAAAGATTATTTTTGCCTTTTCTCTTTGAAAACAGCTGTCAAAAAAGAGTATCACTTTCTTCAATTTTTTCAGCATGTTTTCTGAAGAAAAATTGTGAAATGCTTGCAGTGATAGGCTCCCTACACCTCCTGGGGTCTTTGAATGCTGACTGTCCTCGGTCAGGGGTACACGGCGATCGGGACAGAAACAGGATGACGTCATACACGTGGTGTGGCTGTGCATGGATCAACGGAAGAGACATGGGGTTCTCAGTCACGTGCTGTGGCAACAAGCTCCACATCAACAAAGGCTGCCAAAACATACCAAACAAAATGCTCCTTCCAACTCTTTCTAAGTCCTACCACTACCATCCCTCGTACTTGCAACTGATCTCGCCCTATGCGGAAACAACATGTCGACCGTCCCATACTTTGCACCCAATGTCATTAGAGCCATGATCCCAGGAATGTGGGCAGCGAACGTGAAGACACTAGGAGCTCACATGAGGCAGATTCCAGACACGTCAGCTGAAGATGATGTCACACGTGCGTGGGTGACTCGTTTTTATGAGGTGTCAGTGAGTCCTCCTGCGTAACCTAGAAGGCAACCCAGCAGTAACAGATGGCGCCAGGATGAAATTGAACAGATGCACAAGTTTGTGATGGACATGAACACTGACATGCCCGACTATGACAAGGAAACACAAATCACAATTGGGGCAGCATTTGCAAGGCTGATGGCACTCCAGGAACAATTTCCACCACATGCACTGAAGGGCAGGGGCAAGGAGAGGCAGCCTTCGAAGACGACCCAGGGAGATGGGGAAGGGACTCGGTGTTCCCAGAGACAGGTGGAAAAGGCTGCAGGGAAAGGGAAAGGCAAGGAGAAGGTGCGTGGCATACCTGCTACATCCAACCTTCAGGACTAATGCTCTCTTCCCTTCCAGATACCACCCAGTGACGATGCAGCCGAGGAGGAGCAGCCTTTGCTCGTCGAAGGTGTACCCCCACCCATCGAGGATTCAAGAGATGTTGCCCAGACAAACAATGAGGCTACGCAGGGTGACAGAGACCCATGCGGTTTATGCAAGAAGTTGGGTATTTTGTGCATACATGACAAGGGTCAGGCATGCAAGCAGTGCCACCAGGCACTGCAAGCATTTCACAATTTTTCATGCCAAAATATCTTGAAAAAATTGAAAAAAGAGATACTCTTTTATTTGGGCTGTGTTCACAGAAAAAATGCAAATATAATATTTTGTTTTCTTTGTCTTTTCTGTGGACAAACATGAATTGATGGTAGTGCTGATTAGCTTCTGCACTAATGAGTATTACCATCAATCAATGTTTTGTGGCAAGTCATGCAAAGAAAAGAAAATATTATTTTTGCCTTTTCTCTTTGAAAACACCTGTGAAAAAAGAGTATCACTTTCTTCAATTTTTTTAGCATGTTTTCTGAAGAAAAAATGCGACAAGGCCTATAAAACAGGTCGAAAGGTGAGCCACAGGTTGACTGAAATGCGATGGTAGGCTCATGAGAACACGTAGCACAAGAACCAGGAAGGTCTGCCAGCATCAGCTGCATCGACGAGCAAAAGACCAAAGACCATGTCTGCTCCCCCTCTGATTCCCACTGGACCCTCAGTGTCATCGTCGACCCGCAAGCCCCTACCTTGAGTCTGACTTCTCATCAATCCAGACAAAGAAACCTCTGCACCAGCGACTGTCCTGGGACCACCTCCACCCCTTCCAGCTCTGCCTGTCCCATTATTCCTCCCTTCCAGTGCCCCTCCCACTCCTGCAGAAGACCCAATCGAAGACATGTCGGCATTTTTCAGTAGTCCCAGCAGCCTTTTGGATGAACAAGAAGCAGAGACTGTGGATGTCAAGATGCAAGAGGTCGACATCGACCTGACCACACCACAGGGATCCCCACACATATTGCCACTGCCTGAGGAAGAGGTAGAAGATACCCCACGACCATCGAGGAGTGCACGACGGGCGTACAGAAGAGGCCGAAGAGTGCTCGAGGAGTTGGATGCCATGATTGCTGGTTTCGAGGATTCAATCGAGCGCAGTGAGGACTTGCTGAGCTACCTGTACTCACGGATATCGCAGGTTACTTCTGAGGCAGGGACTATGGCTGCAGCGATTCGCAGTAACAAGCAGCAGCTTCAGTCTCTGAAGGAGTGGTGGGAAAGGTACATCATAATGGGTCCTTAGCTAGACGGTTCCGTCATCTGTGCCATAGCGTAGAGCAATCGCAGCATGTGTCAGTCTTGCAGGCGGTCTACTGCTCGAGAGTGAAACAGCTGAGCTGAAACAAAAACCCTGCCGCACAAGCGGGTATAGTAAGGAGAAAAGTGTCTGTGAACAATTGGAACTTTCATTGATAAGTAAGGTGTCCGTAAACGAGAAGGAGAGAGGAAGTAACAAGCGGTATCTGAGGAAGCAGCGTTTCTATTGTCTTTCTTTGTAACACATTCTTGGCGGTATTCTTTAAAGAGAGGCAGTGAGTAAGTCTACGAAACAGGTTGAAAGAATGAAAAGACTGATTTCAATGGTATATTTATTTCTGCTTTTGACGGCGGTCTTTTGTTTCAAAGGTTGCATATAAGAAGAGTGTCTGTTAAGTTAACAAAAGAAATGAAAGAAAGAAAAGAAGAAAAGAAACATGGTAGATAGGGTATGAGTTACTCATCTGACTCGTCCCTAAGGACACCAGCAAGCTCTGGGTCAGGAAGGGAGTCGTCTTCCAGTTGATTGATGGCAGAGTTTTCGAGGCCCACTAAGTGGGTGACCTCTATACAAGACTTGTTGCGAGGATAATAAGGGAATAGACGGAAGGTGGCATAGCGGAACTTTGAAATAGCTCTGTCGAGCTCTGCACGGAGGTAAGATCCACCCTTAGTACGATGCACCACTACCATGGGACCTAAGTAGCGGGGTTTGGTCTTTCAATCTAGCTCCTTCTCGATATGAGAGTTCCTGATGAGGACAAGTGAACCAGGAGCAAAGTCGACATCATGGATTGTGCATTCGAAACGGGATACAAAGTCTTTGGCAGAGGCGAAGCAGGCTTTCAGGACTCGTTCATGGACAAGTGCCGGGTCTTCTGGATGCTTCTGAACTTGTCGAGCACAGTTGGCGATGAGGTCTGTGGTCGAGTAAAAGTCTGCCTCGAAAGGGGAGAGGAAGGTCACCTCGGTGAAATCAAAAGGAAGTCTAGGATGGACACCGTGAGCCATATAATACAGAGAGAAGCCCATAGCTTTGTGAACAGTGACTCGTTCTGCCCAGAAGACCGATGGGGCGACCTCTGACCACCTCGATGCTTCTCCCTTGCAGCTCTTCACCATCGCTTCTCTAACATCAAAATGCTGCCGCTCTACCACTCCGTTTGCTTGCAAATTATAAGGCGAGATGCTGATGTGACGAATGCCATATGTCTTTGAGAGCCAGTCAAGAGCTAGAACATAAGGTCTGCCATTGTCAGTAACGATTTCCCCAACAGCTCCCCAACAACACAGGATCTGCTCGAAGAGGAACTTCCCAATGGATTTGCCAGTCTCTGATCATAACATTGCCCATTCTGGGTAGCTAGTGAGCGAGCAGTGGGCTTGAGTGATGTAGTGATAGCCATTCGACTTTGGCATTATGAAGGTGTCGAGGTAGGCTTTGTAGAATAGGGGTTCGGGGATAGCAACAATGGGGGGGATATGAATATGGTCGAGGCAGCGAATTTGGCATTTGTGACACGATTTGATGTACCAGCAAACATCCTGCTGTAGCATGGGCCACCAAAAACGTATCAGTAATCGGATGTGGGTGGAGAAAATACCCTTGTGGCCCAACTTGTTGTGGGCTTGACAAATAAGGCTGAGATGTCTAGGCTGGCAAACCACGAGTTGGTGTCGACCTTGCGGTTCTTTCCTCCACAATTCTCCGCCTTTGATGAAATATCTTGTTGCTAGTTGCATGAGGCTCTCCAAATCTCTCTCTCCTATCCCATCTGGCGGTTTCTTCATCCCCCAAAATTCCCTCACAACTTCCAACCTTTCATCCCTCTGCTTCGCTTTCTTGGATCATGGAATTTCTATTTCTGTGTTATCTGGCAGCATTTCGACTGCGGTAAAGACACTGACATCCTGGGGTGGGGGATTGGATAAGCAGTAGACAGATGGCGGTGATTTGACAGGAAGACGTAGCAGCAGTGTCTTTGGCTCTCGACGATTTACCAGTTCCATTGTGAAAGCTCCGCATGCATCGACCCAGTCCTCATATTCTTCTTCGTCTACTTCGTGGTCTTCATCAGCTTTGGGCCTCCTAGATAGCCCATCTGGCGCAGCATGTTTGGCAGCAGGCACATGCATGAGTTTGAAGTTGAAGAGAAGGATGCCAGTGATCCAGCGACTGATAGTGGCATTGGGCTGCAAGTCAGGGTTATTAATCATACCCTTGATATACCTCGCATCCACCTCTACAACCAAGTTCTTTGTGCCGAAGATATAAAGCCACACGTCATGTAGGGCTCGAAAAAGGCCGAAAAGTTCGAGCTTGGCTTGACTATATCGCCGCTCATGATCATTGAGGGTCATTGAACTGAAATGAGCAGGGTATCTTTTTCCATCTTCGCCCTCTTGCATGAGAATATAGCCAACAGCGATGTTAGAAGTATCGACTGCGAGGATGACAGGTAAGGCGGAATTATAATTGATAGATCAAAGTGCTGGTGAGGAGACGATGGCAGCACGGAGATAGTCCATAGCTTCATTGTGTTCATTTCTGAAATCGAAGGGGACATCTTTCTTGGTCAGCTCGACGAGGGGACGAGCATGTTTAGTGAAGTCCTTGATGAAAATATGGCAGTACGAGCAGAGACCTAAGAACCCCCTGACTTCAGTGACATTAGCACAATAAGGCCAGTCTTTGATCTTTTGGACCTTGGCTTTGTCTGGAATTCTCCCCTCATATGACACCTTATGACCGACAACCACAATCAATGGCGCAGCGATTACACATTTCTTGGTGGAGACTGTGGTGCTGGCATGACGGAGACGATGAAGGACACAATTGGTGTTCTGGATATGCTCCCAAATGAAGTGGCGAATTCCAGGGTTTTCAGGTATCGTCTCATAGGTACCATCGGCATTTTGGTAGCGTGATTTTGGCCCTTTAATGGGGCAGTCGTCAATGAAGGGGATGGTGACTTCAGGGATTTCTTCCTTCAAGATCCAGCAGACATCCCCATGGAAGATCTGGACAGTGTTTGTGTAACCCATAGGAAGTTTCGTGAGTCAAAGAGTGCTGATAGGGGTTTGGAAAGTGGTAAGGTCATGGTAATCATCATGGATGGTCCTGTGGTCATATCCTACCATCAGATCCAGGATGCCATACATGGAATGACAGGTGAAGGCTTCTGCAATCGAGTCTACGAAGGGGGGGACTGCAGAATCCTGAATAGAGACATCATTTAGTGGCTGCAAATCATGGACTAAACGAAGGGATTTTCCATCTTTCTTGACGATGCAGAACCATTTGCATCGGTAGGACGAGGTCAATGGTTCGTAGACACCAGCGGCTACCTTTTCTTTAATTATATTAATGACATCTTGAAAAATGGCAGGTGGGATGGGGATATTTCATTCGACCCAAGGCTTGTGGGACAGCATTGGAATTTTCAGAGGGGGGAACATATCTTCACGAAAGGTTCCTCTTTCAGAGGTTTCCCATGCAAATGCTGCCTTGTGGGTACGAACGAGCCATCGAACAAGGTGTAACTCTGCTGGCCAAAGGAACTTGGCAGGATCGAGATCGAGCTCTTCTGCTCGTTGCGCTGTAAATCTGGATCTGGAACAAAAGGAGGGGGGTGGTATGGTAATACAGGGAGATCTGCGAGAGGGTCACCAATCTCCCAATGCTCTACTCTGAACTCGACAGGCATCACAGTTGGGATAGGTTTCACCTTCTTCACTACAGGTTTGTACTTCAAAACATGATAAACTGGGTCGAAATGAAGAGAGGATCATAGGACTGAAAGTGTCAGCGGAGAAATAGTAGTATTGTAGAAAACAGGAAAGGATCTTTTGAGGAAACAAAACTCGAGTTGAAAGGATTAAGAATGGGCATACTTGCAGTGTTATAGTCATATAAATAAGCTGCGGTGGCATTTTCTTTAGAGTCTGTGGAAGAAGGTAAAATAAAATCTGAAGTCAAAGAGGGGGAGTCTGCAACATAGAGAGAACACACAGATACTATTTCTTTTTGGTCTCTTCGCACCTCTGGCAAGTCCTCGACCAACATTAAAAACCCTGTTCTCCAACTTCTTGTAACTGGTGGCGATAACTCTGTTGAGCGAAGTACTCTGCTTCGTCTTCTGGACTAACAAATCGAGGGTAGGGGTGTAGACGATGTCAAGGACGAGTCGGGACTAATAGTTGCTGCCCAGAATTGGGGTCATGGATTTCCAAGGACTGCTCTCCATCAGGGAAGTCACACAGGATGCTACTGAGTAGGCAGAAGAAGGGGCATCCTAGCAAGAGGTCGAAGGGTGCTCGGTCGACGACCTGAATCTGTAAGTGAGCCTCGACTGGCCCAATATGCAAGGTAGCATTCTCGATGACCCCTAGAGTGCTTTCTTTAGATTGGTTAGCGGCTTTGAGAGTCATACACATGTCTGAACGAAGTGGAGCGCCTAAGGCTTCCCATAGCTTGCATCTGAGGGCTACCACCTGGCATCCACTGTCAAGAATGCACTCGACTTGGAGTTTATCCATCAAGATCCCATCTACAGCACAGAGAGGAGCCGTAGCTAAGCCAACACACTTCCCCTCAGTGTCCTTCACAAGGTATTGCTCGTAATGTGCCCATGCAGAGGACAACAAAAACTCTGCCACAGTTTCAAGGCTACCAATGGCTATCTTCTTTGTCATGGCCATCTCTTTTATCTGTTTACATATTTCTGGACTGACTGCTAGAAGATCTTGTGTTGAAATCTTGATCTTAGCACCTAAGACTTGGGATACAAGCCATTTAGTAGTGGCAGCTTCGTCAAAGCCGCTCTGGTAATGAAACTGAGGGGCAGAGTTAGATTGAGGCTTCGAGTTAGACGCTTCAGCAGCATTTGGCCTTGTCTGAGGGATGTTAGATGACAGCTGAGTATTTGAGGTTGAGGTTGGTGCGGAGTTGTTGGCAAGAGGAGGGCTGGCAGGAGCAGCATTTCAGGGACAACAAGTGGGAATTTCTACACTGTCAAAGCGAGCGGGTTTCTTCTTCTTGATAGCGTTTTTGAGCTCCTCGACCTGAGCATAGGCTCTGGCTAGAGCACGCTTGTCTTCTTCATTGGCATTATCCTCAATCTCCTTGTCGACGAGGTAGGATGAGGGGTGAACCTCTACCTGAAACTCCTCTGTGTCGTTTGAGCCAAAGAACATGGTATTGACGAGGTGGGGCAGGGTATCACGTCCTCAAGACGAAGATGAGGTTCCTGGAGATTGAATAGACACTAGATTAGCTGATGCCATTATAGACTCTCGAAGAGCCAAGAAGTTGTCAATCTTTTCCTTGAAATTCTGCCCTGCAGCAGATCTAGGGATGTCAGAGCCATCTTTCATGAAGACCCTACCACCAATGAGCACGCATTTCCCTTGGCGAACATATTCCTGGCACAGTTTGCACTCAGGAGTCCTGTGACCATCAGTGCCGCCACAGAAGAAGCAGCGGGGATCAAAGGAGTGGTGGAATTGTTGATCTTGGGGCTGCATCTGTCAAGGTGCTGGGGCAGAGTCGGTCACTTGGACATACTCTCTTTTCAAGATGGTCAGCAGCACTGTCGGTTGGGAGTATGATTCTGGAAATAAGGCCGAGCTGTCGACCTGAGCAATGTTTCGATGGGCACCACTAAGAAGATAGGTCGCATGCTTGTAGATGTCGTCAAATGGCCACGGTTTGTTGACATCATGGTCTAAGTCCTTGAGTTGGAGACGAGTAGTGAGGCAGTTATGGAATCCAGGGGGGAAACCTTCAAGGAACTTCTCATTGACATAGTCATCAGGGAGTTTCTTCTTTTTGTTGATCAGGGCTACGATTTCGCGGACATATTTGCCAAGGTCATCGAGGGATGACATGGGCTTTTGTACTTGGTGGTGAAGGAGGGTCTCGAGGTCGACTTTCGTGTACTGACACCCTTTGACATCAGCACCAGGGTAGAAGCTAGTTACCTCATTAACAAAGTCTTCCCAGTCATCACCTGCAGTGGAATCGAGGGACGACCAAAGTTCTGACTCATTTCAGTCAGCATAATGGATAGCCCACTTGATTTTGACTTTGTCGATGGCGATTCCTGTGTCAGTGCAGACCTGGTCAACATCCTCGAAATAGGCACAGATATCCTTGGTTTTTCCTGAGAACTTCGGGGCCTTGTTAGAGCCTCTGAGTGGCATTTCCCACTGGTTAGTGGTGCTGGACATGATAATTGGTATTGATGATGAAGGTAGAGTGGAGTTACAAAGCGAAGGCGGATTTGTGAGTGGTATCAGTGGAGGGGGTTGGACAAGCAGCTGAATAAGACTCTGAGAGGTGATATATGAAGATGGGGGTAAGAGAAGTTGTTCGGCAGCGAAAATAGAAGTGGATGAAGAGGACGAGGACGATAAATCGGTGAGTGGCGATAATTCTTGGCATTCTGGTGGTGGTGCAAAAGACTCGTCGAGATCAAAGGCACCTGGTATATCAACTGATGATGGAGACTCTGGTTGTGGATGATGGAGGGAATCTGTTGGAAAAAACTCTGAACCTGGGGAACTAAGCTCTGGGATGTCTCAGGGGTTAGCAGTGGGAACAAAAAGATCAGATGACAATATAGAAAGATGACAGAAGGGCTCTAAGAGCTCTTCTAATTCTGATCTGTGGTGGTTAGGTCAAAGAGATCTCCTTTCCAGATCTACAGACCCCTTGCAGTGGGCTCCAAAACAATGTGGGCAACTCTTCTTGTGAGAGTGCAAGGGGAAAGTGGGGAAGGCTGTAGGTAAAACCTAGGCTTGTCCCAAGGGGTGCTGAGTCAGAAGGAGACAGATAGGGAGGCCTGAAGGGTGTAGGAGGACTTTTCTTGGTGACTGGGGAGTGTTGGCGACAAAGAACTCGAAAGTCCGCCCTAGACAGGCAGCAGGGATTTTTCTGGGTGGGAAGACACTTGTATGGACTTGGGACTCGAAGGGCAGTGATAGTAGACTCTTGTAGACGATGGGGAAATTCTTGTAGATGCAGGGGACTGGTTTAACAAAGTAGCGGCAATTTACTGATGGAGAAAGACTCGAAGACAGAAAATAGACAATAAGACTAGCTCTGGGGACTCTGTGGATGCTCTGGAGACTCGAAAATACTCTGGGATACGACTCTGGGGACTCTAGAAACTCTCAGACATGCAGATGTTGACTCCAAAAAGTGGGTGGTTGTTTTTCTATGTACAGTGGACTTTTTGTAGCATAAGGACAGGGGTTTCTAAGGTAAAATCGGAATATTTTGGATCTGTCATATGTCAAAAGTAATAAGAGAAAAGATAAAGACTGATGCATGGACAATCACATGCATGGCAGCGATATAGATGAAGATAAAACAAGTAAAGTCCATAAAAACAAAGGTAAGTAAAAGTGGAAAGCGTACAGACAATGTGCCTGGGTAGCAAGTGTACAGTGGCTCAAAAAATTGTCCCAATGTTTGCTCTATTTTCACAAATCACAGTGTAGCTAGTGGAATACTGGATTGAAGCCCTTGGTCATGGCTTTCTAATGAGCCATATTACATAATATTTGAATGGAAATCAGTGATGGAATAACCAAATGAAAATGACACCTCATTGGGACAATTTTTTGACTTTCATGCTGGAAGGTGGAATCTCAGCCAAATGAAGGGATATTTAAGGTTATTTGGACCTACAAACAAAGCCTAACATATAACATGATCAGCTGAATGCTTTGTTGGCATGTAAACAATGCCAAACATTGAATTTACACCATTAAGCCTTCCCCTTTCACCACACTCAACAAACCAGCTTGCTTGCTCACTAGGGCTGGTCTTTGAAGGAAATTTTCAGTGATGACTGATGTCCACTATGGAACCATCATTATAATGTACATTCTCAATCATAATTCCCATAATAAAGCTAGTGAAAGTCATCTCTGTACTGATTCCCCCACCACTGCCTGGTGGGTTCTGGAATTAATGTGTACTGGACAGCTGAAAATGCCATTGAGGTCAATCTGGCACTTGTGGGCATGAAGAACCAACCAATCCCCTACTAACTGGTGCATTTCCACCAATGGGAAACTGACACAATGGCTGGGGGAGGTAAGTCCTTCCCTTGGACATTGGGTGTCACTATGTAGGTTGGTC
Organism: Pisolithus marmoratus; assembly: GCA_024613145.1. Lineage (NCBI taxonomy): Eukaryota > Fungi > Basidiomycota > Agaricomycetes > Boletales > Pisolithaceae > Pisolithus > Pisolithus marmoratus. Next base: position 20,512 of record JANFAE010000366.1, read on the forward strand.
AGACTGTGCTTGGAGTTGAATGGTGGATGACTTTCAATGGATGATTTGGACATCTAATAACAGTGGAAAGAGCCCAGGGTAGATAGGACATAATCATCTGTACCCTGCCTGCTCTGTAGCCTATCCCTCATATACCACCAGCACTGTGAAGAAGGGGATTGCCTCACCCCAACATTCAAACCAGCTTCCCATTGGTGTAAATGCACCAGTTAGTAGGGGATTGGTTGGTTCTTCATGCCCACAAGTGCCAGATTGACCTCAATGGCATTTTCAGCTGTCCAGTACACATTAATTCCAGAACCCACCAGGCAGTGGTGGGGGAATCAGTACAGAGATGACTTTCACTAGCTTTATTATGGGAATTATGATTGAGAATGTACATTATAATGATGGTTCCATAGTGGACATCAGTCATCACTGAAAATTTCCTTCAAAGACCAGCCCTAGTGAGCAAGCAAGCTGGTTTGTTGAGTGTGGTGAAAGGGGAAGGCTTAATGGTGTAAATTCAATGTTTGGCATTGTTTACATGCCAACAAAGCATTCAGCTGATCATGTTATATGTTAGGCTTTGTTTGTAGGTCCAAATAACCTTAAATATCCCTTCATTTGGCTGAGATTCCACCGAAAATAGAGCAAACATTGGGACAATTTTTTGAGCCACTGTACATTGTAGGGGGAGGCAGCAATTTCTTCAACATGTCTGGGATGCAGTGGGTGGCATTACTAAGCAGGTGACAGCCTCAGCGCTTGTAGAGTGGATATAGCTGCCAAGGGGATATGTCAACAGAGGACGAACCTAATATGGTAACTGGTGAGTCAGTGGCGATGTTGCTGGTGTGAGTATGTGATGTTACAGAAGGTGTGATGTTAGCATATGTGGCGATGTTTCTAGCCAAGGGAGTGTCATAATGCATGAGCGAGTGACTACTGAGAGTGAGAAAGGCCGCTAAGGGAGCTCTGTAGCCTCAGGGAGTATAGGCTCCCTACACCGTGCCCTCTACAGATTAAAACAAGCATCGAAGGCTTGGTATGCTCGCTTGCAAGAAGTCTTTGAGGGCTAGGTTTCACACGCAGTGATGCTGATCACAGTCTATTTTACAAGTTCAAGGGAGGTGTGCTGATTATTGTGGCCATCTATGTCGATGATAAGCTAATCCTATCGAAGGATCGAGCTGCAATTTACCATCTCAAGGTGCAGCTGTCCACAAAATACAAAGTCTTGGACCTGGGTGAGGCTCGATGGATTCTGGGAATGGAAATCATCCATGATCGTGATAAGGGGACAGTTGAACTCTCCCAGAAACATTATATTGAGACTACACTACAGCATGTTGGGATGGAGGATGGACACCCTGTTGGCACTCCCATAGAGGCCAACTTAAAACTTCTCAAGCTCGAGCATGCAGAGATGGACATGTCACATTACCAGAGGGCCCTAGGGGCACTCATGTATGCCATGTTAGTGATGTGTCCTGACCTTGCATTTGCAGTGGGCACACTCAGCAGGCATGTGGCGACACCAGGTGAACATCACTGGACTGCCCTGAAAAGGGTATACTGCTACCTTCATGGAACAGCAGACTCTCATCTTTGCTATACTGCCTCTCCAGAGGCAACCCTGATTGGATATGTTGATGCAGATTGGGCATCAGATGTAAATGATTGCCATTCTATTACTGGATACACCTTTATCCTTTGTGGTGGCACCATAAGCTGGTCATCTAAAAAGCAAACCTCCATGGCATTGTCGAGCACAGAAGCTGAATACATGGCCACTTCTGCTGCTGCAAAGGAAGCAATCTGGATCCACACACTCCTCGGAGAAGTAGATGCAGTTGCATGAGGTAACCCCCTCCCACCCTGTGTCGACAATCAGTCCGCAATCTCATTGGCGAAGAATGCTATGTTCCATGACCACACAAAACACATTTCTATTCACCATCACTTCATTCACGAACAGGTCGAATCTGGGGACATCTCGGTGACACATGTTTCTACAAATGACCAGGTGGTGGACATCCTGACCAAAGGTCTCACTCGAGATAAGCACATTTGTTTTTCTAAAGGACTTGGCATTATTTATTGAGATATTTACTGTTGAGTGGGCATGTTGTTGCATACAGGTTTTCCAACTTTGTCTTAACTTACAACGGTAATACCTTACATAATCATGGATTAGTTTGGGTGAAATCTTTTCCACTTCACACCTCAGTCTTCTATGAAGAGAAGCCTGAGGTGAGGTTAATTGTTTCATACTTACACTCGTTATACTGATTACCAGTAGTCCTTCCTTTGGTTAGGTTAGTAGTGAATACAGTCTTCTATGAAGAGAAGCCTGAGTCCTTCCTTTGGTTAGCCTCACCTTCATTGGTCTTACAACAAAAGCTCTGGGGGTAGGCATGGGGGTTGGTTCCCCTCTTGCAGAGAAACTGCAAAATTGGCTAATGGAAGCCAGAGGGCACCTGTTGCTGGCTAATGCAATGTGAGCATTTGACCAGTGAAGGTTGGTGATTGTGGCCTGCTCTGAAGCCTCTGCCACCAATGACTGAGCATGCAGTTGAGTTGTCATAGTCATTGGGATGTGTGTGGGTGAACTCATGCAAGTGTGGGTTTGAATATACTGTCAAGACCAGTTCTCGATGGTCTCCAAGAAGTCCAATGTCATAGATAGTGAGGGGAGTAAAGTCCAGAGGGTCAGAGATACATAGCATACAACTATGTACACTATGGCTTGCAGAGTTCCAAGAGTCAGAGTTGTCCAGAGAAGACTGGAGCTGAGTGAGATATTATTCAATATTTGAACTGAGGTGCTACAACATATGTACAAGAGCTTTTATACTACAGAGAACATTCTAAAGCAATGTCTGGGTAACAAAACTCTGCAGGGTGATACAGATGAAACAGAACATTGGCAAGGTATTGGTTTAGTCAGAAAGTACCAGAATGGCAAGTCACCTACAAGCAGGAGAAACATATTCTAAATACAGAATGGAATGGAGTAACTAGATCAAAACTAAAAACAAGGACAGAACTGTTGGAGATTGAATCACCTCTGTGTGATGTACATTTTGGTGCAAGTATTTGGTTGATTACATAAGCACTTAGAGCACACATAGAGTACAGTTTTAGTACTGTTCCCTCAGTAGTTGAGTCACTACTGAGGCTGCCTACAGCCCTTTTCTACAAGAACAGAGTTCCACAGCAGACCCCTGTAAGGCTAGATGAAGCCAGAAGCATTTGGACTTCAGTCCAGAGGTTACATGTGCATAATGGATGTGACACATTGACTTGCAGGCTACTGTGCCATATTCACCAGCACAGAATGGCATTGCTGAGCACTTCAACCAAATGCTGGGTGAGTTGGCTTGCACCATGAGAATCACAGGAAATGTTCCTGCATTCCTCTGGCCTGAGGCAATCACCCATGCAGCATATTTTTGGAACTGCTCACATACCCAGGCACTGGCTGGAGCAATGCTTTATGAATGGTGGATGGGACACCATCCCAACATGTCCCACTTCCAAGAATTTGGTTGTCCTGTATGGTTAATGAATGAGGGTGTCAGTATTAAAAAACTCAACACTAAGTCTGTATGACTCACCTTTGTTGGGTTCCTGGATGGCCCATGCACTGTCAGATTCTATGACACCCACACAAGATCCATCAAAACCTCCCATAATTTTCATTTCCTCCAAGACCCAGTCAGTTTGCCAAATGCTTCACCCACCTTGACAGATGGTATGCTGCATGAGGGGGAGTCAAGGCCTGATAATGTGGCTGATGGGGACATGCTGGATACCAACAGCAATAATCAAATAGAAATCAAATCAAATCAGGAATGCATCAGTAGATGAAAATAGACAGATGAGGAAAGCACTCACCAGAGGAAGAGTATTAGGCCCAAGGTAGTTAAAGACTACTGGGCACTAAATGATCTGATGCTGGAGTTGTCAGGCAATGACTCACCAGAATTATCTCAAGACCCTGACAAGGGAGAACTTGAAGATAGCCCTGCAGAACAAGCAGTGTTAGTATGTGCAGCACCAAATGAAAGCTGTCAAAGCAGAAATAGGTCAACTACACCAAATGGGGATGTGGGAACTTATGGACTTACCAAGGGTAGGATACCAGCATCCAACAAATGGGTGTTCAAAAGTATAACAAGGAAGGGAAATTAGAAAAACACAAAGCATGCTTAGTAGCAAAAGGGTGCTCACAGATACCAGGAATGGATTATTTACTTTATTTACTTGTCATGCTTTGCAAAGTGCAGAAACTCAGGAAAGTTCCAAGAGGAAAAAAGCAATGTGTAAATTTACTGACAGTACATACTGCAGCACTCACCAAGTCAGGCTCCTACACAGCCCTTCTACTGGGAGTTTGAGGGTGTATTCCAAGTGTCAGTGTATTCCGAGGCAACATCTGAATTTCAAACCCAGCATAACTTTATTTTCCCTCAAACTCCCAGTAGGGGCTGCAAGAAAACATTTGTAAACAGTGTCAGCCACAGTGGCACAACCTGCAGACTCAGAAAAAAAATACAGAACACCGAGACTAGGGTTACATTTACTGTATTAAATTTGTGTAACAATACATGTCACACCCTAACCAATCATGGTACTGTCCCTAATGAAAGCAATCTGCAGGTAACCTGAGTAGTGCCCAGGCTTCTGAATGTATTGGTCTCCCTGTAGGTAACTACAAGATATTAGTATAGTAAGCATACTATGACAGAGTGTGTGCTCTGTAGTATCCAAGCTACTGAGTACCTCTAGCCACTTTGTGCGCTCTAAGTGCTTATGTAAGCAACCTAAACTCGCACCTAAATCATGTATAATGCAGGGGAGATTTGTGGATACAATGAGGTTACACTATGGGAGGGCCAGAAGGGCCAGGAAAACCCAACTGAGCAGGAACATGGACCATGGTGGCCAACTACCCTCCCTCTGGGGGGTGCTGAATACCCACATATTGTGCCTGTCAGTCATCTTTATCCAGGGATTAGGATGATGTACAGTATGTATTAGTGGTGGGCTCAGGAACAGCCTTGGGCCTGCAGTTTCAAACCTGCAAAAGCTCTCATCATGGGGCTTAACCACTCCCCTACTGCTGCCTTCAATGCTGTTTAGGCTAGCTACCACCTAAGCTTATATACAGAGGGAGTTGACTGTGTGATACAGCATCCTGCAGGCATGATTCTGGAGGACTGCAACCCTCCACAAGGTTGGTATATGCAAGGTAGGATTCAGTAAGGGGAGGGAGGGCTTCTCCCATGCAGAGCACCTACATCACAGCCAGGAATGAAGGTTTTGCTCTTGTGCTGGGGTTTATTGCCTCCATGAAGTACTCATACTGGATCCAATGAGCCATGAGACCTCCATCGCCATGCATGATCATGCCCATTGCTGTAAAACAGACACACATACATAAATGATCATTACACATGCATGCACCATGTGCGAGTTTAGGTTGCTTACATAAGCACTTAGAGCACACAAAGTGGCTAGAGGTACTCAGTAGCTTGGATACTACAGAGCACACACTCTGTCATAGTATGCTTACTATACTAATATCTTGTAGTTACCTACAGGGAGACCAATACATTCAGAAGCCTGGGCACTACTCAGGTTACCTGCAGATTGCTTTCATTAGGGACAGTACCATGATTGGTTAGGGTGTGACATGTATTGTTACACAAATTTTATACAGTAAATGTAACCCTAGTCTTGGTGTTCTGTATTTTTTTTTTTTGAGTCCACAGGTTGCGCCACTGTGGCTGATGCTGTTTACAAATGTTTTCTTGCAGCCCCTACTGGGAGTTTGAGGGAAAATAAAGTTATGCTGGGTTTGAAATTTGGATGTTGCCTCAGAATACACTGACACTCAGAATACACCCTCAAACTCCCAGTAGAAGGGCTGTGTAGGAGCCTGTCACCAAGTGTGCAAGGTATGCAAAAAAAAATAAGTTTCAGGTCATTAGTATAGCACTACCCAAACTGTAGAAAAGGGCTGTAGGCAGCCTCAGTAGTGACTCAACTACTAATATATTCAATGTACCTGTAGGCAGCTACAAGGTATCAGTAAGTAGTCTAATGTGAATAAAGTATGTGCTTACCCTCAGTAGTGACTCAACTACTGAGGGAACAGTATGAAAATCATACTATTAAGTGTGCTCTAAGCACTTATGTAAGCATAAGAAATGCACACCAAAGTCTAGTATCACACAGGGGTGATTCAAACTCCAACACACCCCCTGAAGCTCCACTGTGTGATTAGGAGGGGTGAAGAATATAGGACTCAATAGAAAAAAGTATACCAAATATTGGAATAAAATGAGTATAATTGCTGCCAGTGCAGCCTCGAGTCCATGTAGTGTGCGAGCATTGTTTAGTTGTGTTTGCCACACTGCATTGTGGCAACTTCCCATTTTGGGGATGGCTTGTACTCCATGCACTCCTGGCACATGGGAAATTTCAATATTTCACCATTTATAGAAGATAATTCAAAAGCCAATTGTAAAATATTATATGCTGCTAAAGTATTATCTGGTTTGTATAATTTTATATTTTGAGGTGTGTCTGAACATATTTGTAACATATAATATTTTACAAGAAAAAATGCCTCTTGAACTGCTACCACCACCATCCCCCTGTGGGAAAACTCAGTCCCCCCCCCAAACACACCTGCTCGACAGCTGAACTGTGCCAGATAAGACTTTCAGATGTTGGCAAACGCTACCATTCCTTCCCCAAGGGCTCTTTCAAAGCCCAGTTCATACCACTGTCAGCTCCCCATTTCGTTCTGAAGCACCTTGCTGCTCACCCCCTGACTTGGACTTGGACAACCAAGGGCGGTCCTAACAAAGACCGTTCCTTCCAAGTCCCAACCATTCCCATCACTTGTGACAAGGTGGCTCCCAGGGCTATCCACTGGGTGGTTGCCATGTTCCATTCGTTTAAGGCCCATCTAAATCCCATCACCATCGATGGAGAGTCGGGAAAGGTGAAGTCCGGATGGCTCAGGCTATACCAGAACAACCTGTACATACATCTTCAAGGTCAAATGAAAGAGACCACAGTGCCCAAGAGGGCCCATCCAATGACACCCAAGCCATCCCCCACCCCCCCCCCCCTCGGCCCACCCTAGGCCCACTCCCCCCCAGGGGAACTTTCTAGAAACCGAGCTGTCCAAACTCCGCCAGGAAATCACCGAATTAAGGGACAAGTTCACCAATTACATCACGTCCCATGAGGCATGCTGCGTGCGCCGCAGTGACTCACCTTCGGAATCTTCAGAAGAAGATCACACAACTCGTGCCACCCCCCATCACCCCCCGGTCTTGCTCACCCTCCTACCAGATGGTTCGTCGAAACCCGTGGTTAATCCCCTGACCTGGCTAGTCTCCACTCTAGCCCAGCAAGATCTCCCCATCACCTTTAGGGACAGTGTCTTTGTCCCCTCCCCGTTCACCCCAGACACTTCGTTCCCGGAGGGAACACTCGAAGTCATCAAACTGAAATTTGACGGTGCCTCCCCCTTGTTCCTAGGTACCCATAAGGATGGGGACCTTAGGTTATCTACTGCTGCACCGGCCAGCACGGTCACCATAACATACAACCTGCCACACGACCCTTACGTACCAATGCTTCCTCGTAGAAGGAAGTGATCACCACCCACCTCGCCACCTTCTCCTGCTCTCTTAGCTGTAGTACCCTTCCACTCACCGTTTACCTTAGCAGATTAGTTTCTGGGGGCCCTCGGGTCCTGTTTTGGCTGAGTGTGCACAGTACTCAGCTACTGTTGATCAGTACCGATAGTTGACCCATCTCCCGTATCCAGACAATTGTGCCTCGTTTAGTGCAACATAGGGACATCATGTACCTCACGCACTTTAATACAGAGTTTAAAAAAATATATATATATTTTACAATTGTATTCTGAATTATATTCTACACATGTCAAAATATTGAAATTTCCAGTGTATGTCCATATTGCCAACTTGGCATGTTTGTGCAACTGCCAATCTGGGCCATATTACTAAATAGTAAACCAACCAGTAACCCTAACAATAGCTACATAAGAAATTTCCAGATTTTGCCATGGGTAGAATATAATTCGGAATACAATTGTGAAACATTATATGTTACAAACCCATTCAGACCCACCTCAGAATAATAAATTACACAAAACAGATAATACTGTATCAGAATATAATGTTCTACAATTACTTTCTGAATTATCTTCTACCTCTGTTACAATATTGAAATTTCCCATGTGTGGCCTTGTACTGTGATCGAAAAGGCTGCTGTTTTGACTGTAGAGAGGCTCAGTGTCACCCCAAATTGATGGATGAGGCACCCCCTGCCTCTTGTTGTAGAAAAGGGCTGTAGGCAGCCTCAGTAGTGACTCAACTACTAAATATATTAGTGTACCTGTAGGCAGCTACAGGTCATCAGTAAGTAAGTACTGGTAATGAATGTGTAGACATACCCTCAGTAGTGACTCAACTACTGAGGAAACAGTACCAAAATGTACTACTAAGTGTACGCTCTAAGTGCTTATGTAATCATCAAAAAAGCGTACCAAAAAGGGTTATCACACTGGGGTGATTCAATCTCCAACACTTGTAAGTGTTGGCGATGTCCCAGGGTGGTTTCTGGCATTTTCTGGGTGCTTGAGATGGCAAAATGGTGGTATTGCCTTGTGTGTGGTCACCAGGGTCCATCACCCCTCTCGTTTCGACAATTCTGGCATTGCTAACTTTGTTATAGTATATGCCTGGTGTTGGGGACCTCCTTGAAGTGATTTCGGATGGATCAGTTGGCATCGAGATGAGCCAGAGTAGCCACATGGTGACCATGGGTGTATGGTAGGCATTGGGCCTTGTACAAGTAATGCTGACATTTTCAGCTTCCATCTTGATCCTGCTGTGTCAGCACAGGTACATGAAGGTCGACGGAGCATGTGTGAGGCCGTCAGGAGGCCGTTTAGGTGGCACAGGTGAGTGTATGCTAGTACACATGACATCTTGCTTCCTACTGCTGCTGTGAGGCAGCTGTCTGGCCACAAGAAGATTTCTTGACCATTTCGTGTCATTCCACATCAGTCCAGGAGGCTCCCCTTCCTTCCAGTAGGTGTTGGCGATGTTCCAGAGTCACTTCAAGATGTTTGAGAGCATTTGAAGTAGCCACATAGGAATGCTGGCTATCCAGTATGTGTGCCCTCTTGTTTCTACTCCTCTGGCACTCCTGACTTCATTACAGCCTATCTTCCTTATCCATAACCCTCCCATAAGGTGTTGAAGTCATTTTGAGGATGTTGAGAAGGGTTGAAGCTGCCACATGAGAATGCAAGCTATCTGGTATGCAGGTCCTCTCGTTTTGATCCATCTTGCATGTCTGACCTTGTTACAGCATACATTTATCATCCATGACCCTCCTGCAGGGTACAGGGATCATTTCGAGGGTGCGAAGAGGGGCGGAAGTGACTGCTTGGGGGCCGCATGAGCATGGTAGGCATCTTGCCTTGTACAAGTGCCACTGATACTTTCAGTATTCATTTTGACTCTTCCATGTCGTTGGGGTACTCTGTAGGGTCGAGGAAGGTGCAGGATGCCTGTCAGAGGTGGTTCGGGTGGTGCAGGTAAGCCATCCTGCCATTTTGCCTCATGCCTGGTGTGCTGACCTCTACTGTCAGCCAGCAGCTCCTTCTCTGCTCCATGTGAGCAGATGGCATTGCTGCTTGTTGCATCGCTGTTCACCCTGTTGCCTTCCTCTAGTAAGGCTGATGGTATCACCAGTGTACCATGTTGTTCGAGCTGTCTGCCTTGCAGTTCATTGTTTTGGTGCTCTGAGCCTGTCTCTGGCTCATTGCAACTCTGTATCTCACCACTTTGTTTGTCCTGTAGTATAGAACACTTGGCAAATGGAATAGAGAGTTCAGCATGCCTCCTCAGGGGATCAGGTATGTTTGTGATTGTCCTGCTGTTCATCTGGACGTGCTCATTGCATTTGGTAGATGCATTTTTGATATAGCATCCACAGCTATACCAGGTGGCATCATCTGCAGGCTCGGATGCCTCAGAGATCCACTCAGGTGACCTTTGATTTTCTGCAACCTCGTTGGCCACATGCTGACTCCTCTCGTCAGCTGCTCGAAGTGTGGTCACACATTCATTGTGCCGTTTCACATCTGTAACCCCAACCTCAGTTGCTGGTAGGTTATCATCCACCTGCCACAGGTCTACGATCTCCACCTCAGGTTCCAGGTACCCAGTCGGAGTCTCAGTGTGGTCTCCTTCATGCTCATTCGAGTTTGCTGCACAGCTTCCTGCCACCTGACTCTGTACATCTACGACTTCAGTCTTGGGTGTTAGGTACCCAGATTTGGTCTTGGCACAGTCATTTGGGCTGTCCAGGAAGCCCTCTTCTGCTCTAGGTAGATTCTCCAGTTCATAATGGCTGTCGGCACTCTGAGCAGTTTCCTCAGCTGCTAGCCAGTTGCCAGGTCTCAGAATTGAACCATAGCAGTTCTCAAGGTAGGCGAATGTTTCATGTGGGGTTTCTAAATGCATACATAGCATCAGAATCAAGTCAGGTAGACCCAAAATAATAAGATGGTGGGCCATTGCAGCCCGCTGTCGCCACATGTCATCAGCAGTTTTCCAGGCTGCTAACTCATCTTGTTCCTCATTGGACTGAGGTGCCCATCCTGGGCCACATCCTTTGAGCTGTGTAGGATGCCTTGGTCATGTTTCAGACCCCAGTATGATACCTGTCAAGCCTTCTATGTCTATGGCTTCGAGGACCCAACTCCCATAGTTGGTCCTGTTCTTGCCATGCTCTCCAAGCTTAGGTGGATCCATTTGGTAGCTGTCCATTAGCTTCAAGGGTAGTAAAGATATGTTGTGGACTTATTGAGTAGCTTCTATACAGGTTGCCCATGAGTTGCCTATGGTGCTGATCACCTAAAGGCTGCTACTTTTGTACAAAAATTTTAGCCCCACAAAAACCAGTCAAACTTACATTTCCTCTGATAAAAACACTCCTTTTGACAGAAGGAACAAATGCCTCAGAGGAATTTTTAATGAGGTTGAAATTGCAAGGAGAAATTTTTGTAAGGTATGGGAAATTGGCCAGAAAGGGGTTATTACCAAATATAGTAGATATGACTTCCAAATTAGTCAAAATGCTGTGCTACTGACTCTGGTATTCATCAATGTGACTTGTACTTTGTGGAGCTAAACTTTTGAACCTGTAGTTGTGCCTCCTTGGTTCCCAACCCTGACTGGTATGCTTCCATCCAACAGTGGGTACGATGTTCCCACAGACAAATTGTCCATAGTTCAACAGACTTAAATGCCAGTGGAAGGTTTGTCTTGAGTGTGTCGAAACTATAATCACAGTTATCACAAATGTATTTCTCTACCTTTCCCCAGAAAAACTCAATAAAATTGAGTTCACAATGAAATTTGGGTAAGAAAATGCAAAGGTGTGACCCAAGCTTTCAATTGTTTCCTGGACAAGAGATTTTTGTTCTTGAAAATCAGGTTGACATTCCAATATCCACTTGTTGCAACACTCTGCTGCTGCATCAGAGTTGCAATGTAAAGGACACTTCCCATGGATGTGGCCATTCCAATGCCCATGCTCAAGCAAGACAACTTTGATCCCCTTGGGCTCCCCTGGGTGTACTGGATGATCCTGTGAGAATACCATTTTCTGTACCACTGTGAATCCATCCTTGTGATACCAGCCATCTCACATTTGTGCTTGTTTTCCACCTGGATTGACATTCATATGAGATGCAAGTAATGCATCCTCAGCATAAGCTGAGTGTCCCTGAGAGTTATCAATGAAGAATAATGCTTGATATCCAGCACCATGAATCCTCTCAAAAGCTGGAATTATCTTCTCCTTGAGCTTGTGAGAGCATTAATTCTGAGATCATACTGTTATGGGGAAATAAACAGTACAGACCTGCTTGACAAAGAGCTCACCATTCCAGTATCCATCATAGTTCTTCCCATACTCCAAAGACTGTCTGGCATCAACAAGATGGCTCACTGTTAAGCAGATGACATCACTCCAATGAATTCCACATCCAGCTCCTTTTTTCTGTAGTCTATATTCATTGTCAAAGACCCAGTATTGGTTTGTTGCATCATGTGACTGGACTGTCATCTCATCATGGGCACAGTGAACAAGTCGTCACTCCACAAAGTTGTGTGGTTTGATTGACCAACATTCAGTGTCAGGATCCTCCACAGAGTATCTGACAAGCTGATGTGAATATTCCTTCATTTTTGGCAAGAAGACATTTTGACAATAGTCAATGACATCTGGGCAATCATGACCATCAAAATAGACACCCTTTTTATGTGTTGAATATTTAAAGCCTTCATGTTGCAGCCATTGACATGCTGTAGCCAGTGAAATTCCTTTGCTGACCTTAAGGTGAATTTGTGGGAAGAGCTCGAGTTCCATGTATTGTTTGAGGCCATTTGGCATCTCATTGTTGGAGATCTGATGTGTGTATTTCTCTGCTTCAACAGGTATGAGTTGATTCTTTGTGAGTGCAGTGAGTTTCTCCAGATTGATTGCCCATTTATTTGACCACATGTACATCCGAAGCTCCATGGCAATGCCAGGGTCACTCAACAATGAGTATGTCTTGGCATGGTGACTCATAAGTGATAGCGGGAGTGTCCTTTGTAAGATCCATGTGCTTGCCCAGTTCCAAACCTGGCGACCACCCCACATCTTTGCAAAACCATGACTCTCAGCAGCAAGTTGTGAAGCAACAGTCCAACAATGGTTTTTATGGACAACAAGGGCAAGGTAACTGGCAATTGCATGTGTCCGCTTCACCTGCAAGCCAGAGGGGCCCCCAACAAATTGGGTTGTTTTTGACTTCAGCAACTTTTCAACTGCAAGAAGACCATCCATCCAACTCTTGGCCAGGTCCTCTTTCCTCCATTCTCATTGGAGGCATGATTGGATATCAAGCTTCTGCCTTTTCAGTGGCTGGCTATAGCTGGTGGCAGCAATGGTGGTGTCAGCTCCTGTCTCACTTTCAGATTCACTGGACTTGTCAGAAGGGAGGTCAGAGAGGTAGCCAACTCCAACAGTGAGTCTGATGTCTGCATCAGATATGCCATAGGTTGACCCCATCACAGCTTCTCTATGACCGGCTGTTTGGGTAACCTCTGCAGCAGGTGGCAGATCCTTCTGCACAAATTTTCACATCAGAACCACCTGGGGATTGGTACTGCTGCAAGATGTAAGGTTAGTAATTGAAATCATGAATATCAGCAGGCTACATACAACTGTTTTCTCTCTTCATGGAGTGCCTTGCCATCCCATGCAGCCTTTTGTTGACACTGCTGTGTCCGATCTGACAGCCCATTGTATCCAAGGTTCCAGTTACTCTCAGCTTTCTGCCATTCCCTGCTTGTCTTCTGTTCAGTGAAGACTCCCCTCCACAACAATCTATTCTCTTGCTCCCAGAGTTCTTGAAGGTTTGTTTCCAACTCATCACCCTCCAACTCACATAAACTATCACCATCAGCCTCACTGGACTCCAATATTTCAGATTCTGTGTCCAACTTGCCAGCCTGAACAGATACACCACCCTCATAACCAGCAGTGTCAATCTCTGAGTCACTCTCCAAATTGGAGGAAGCTGAGTCAGTGCCGAGAGCATCTGCAAACAGCAGGTCCAGGCTTTATACCTTTGGCTTCCAGCAGGGCTGCCCATGCATGAGCAGCACTAAGCTTCTGGTGTTTCTTTGCCATGGGTAGATTGTCAACTCTACAGTGCTTTTTCACTAAAAATTTTTTCTTGTCTTGTTCTGTCGAACCATCAGACTATTCCTGACTAGTACATACACCATAGTAATTGTGGAGAATACTCTCAGACTTGTGAGAGGCTCAGAGACCCTCATCACATTACTATATCAGTGTCTCCCTTGGATTAGGGTTATATCCAGTTTTCATCCTGACCAATTTGGCCACCATACAAAACTAGCAGCCTTTAGGTGACTGGCACCATACAATGAAAATTTCCACACTAGGCAGGGCTCATAACCTGTAGAAAAGGGCTGTAGGCAGCCTCAGTAGTGACTCAACTACTGAGAGTATGAAAATCATACTATCAAGTGCATTCTAAGCACTTATGTAAGCATAAGAAACTCACACCAAAGTCTAGTATCACACAGGGGTGATTCAAACTCCAACACAAACTGGCAAGCAATATCTGGCAAAACTCCAACAGTGCTGCATGGTTGTAATTTGTCCTTAGGCAATGTAAAGTAAGAATTGACAGCAGCTTAGGTGAAGGCATTGAGCCAAGTACTAAGTAATCTTCCCAGTGAAGGATGTGGTACCAACCACTATGAAGTAATACGACACCAAATGCCAAACAACTTATATATCACATACCACCGTCGTCGTCGTCGTCGTCGTCGGATAAGTCAGGCAAGTACTCGACTGTATAAGGTAGCGGTACCTCGCGTGTGACCCGGTACTGATCCATATTTCCTAAATGTTCGCTCTCTAAGCGGTCTAGGGAGAATGTAGTGAGTTCAAGTCAGTCAAAAGCGAGGCCGAAGACGGACAGAAGTTCCATTGTACCCTCCGTAAGAGCTCCAACAATGCGGCGATGGCTGAGCGAACAACGAGCGATAACCCACCAGGGGGGATATATATTACCCAGATGAAGCGAACGAGAATATTGGTCATCTTCCAACTAAAATGAAAACCCGAAATGAACAACCCGGAAACTGAAGAACGCACTATTGCAAAATAGTATGACTGGGAGGAAGTGTTAGCAAGGGTGCGTGTATACTAATGAAGACAAACCGCTATTTGAGAAGTGTAAATAAGATCCGGCCTGAGCAGGGGATAATGGGCGTGGCGCTTGAACAAGGACCAATCTACGATCAAGTCCTAAAGCGTAGCAATAATGAGCGACCGGTCTGTGTGAATAGGTGTTCTATTACCCAACCACACGAATACAACGAACTCAAAGACTCTGTGAAACAGAAGAACACAAAAGACGATCCCTGCCGCGGAGTTCCTGAAGAGTGATTTTGAACATAGACTGTAGCACAGCGAGAAAGGGGCTCCAAACCAGCATAAATCCAATAGTGGTAACACAATAAAGACACCATTCCAGAGCCGTACTTTCCGGCCTAATGTTAAGGTGGATATCCGTCAACAACTGATACGAATTGTACGTTACAAACTTACATTGAGAAGATTCCCAAGAAATCTGGTATCCCGGTAACGCCTCACACATTGTACGAGACGCGTTAGGTAAGGAAGAGTCGCTATGAAGTAGTGGATGCCCCAGTTGCGAGACGTTGGGCAGGTCGTCCATGCTTCTTGTATCCGTGGATCGTAAGCAGGCGATGAAACCGTGCCGCCTCCACCCGATATTCTAGGAAAGTAATTGGCATAGACGCAACTGAAGAAATATAGGTTTTCTAGAGTAAAGGTCAGGCTGCACATTTGATCCCTGTATATCTCTAAGCCAGGAGCGTGAGGCACGACTAGTAGTGGAAAAGGCTCACCCAAACCAGAAACTGGTAAACTAGAGACACCGTGTATGAATCATACACGAGCAAAAAATAATAAGCGAAACTACGTACATCAACCGGAAATGCACCACTGAGAAATAGTTTGGCTAGATTCTTAATTGTCCACCAGCGAGAACTCCTTGACATGAAACGCTGAGAAACCTAGTCAGGCACGCCATCCAATTGTCTGGCAACTACCCACCGGAAGAGGATTAAGCAGGAGCACAAAGACAACAGCCAACCAGACCAAAGGCCACAACATCGGAGGACCAAAGCGAGAAAGTGAAAGCCAGAATGCAAGGGCCAAGGCACACATGATGAGAGAAGGGATCTGTCACGTTTGGGTAAAACAAGGCGTTCCCGCCACTGCTCGGTGACGCACCTCGAAGTATTCGCGAGGATCCATCTTGGTTTTCAAATTCAACTCTGCGAACCTTGAGAGAACGTACACCAAATGTATGATTAAGAACGCACCAAAAATAAATGGATAGTTTATGCGCTCGCGAGCCCATACATTAATATTCAGGCCAACCAGCAATGCAAGCAAGACAGGCATCCCAAATATTGCATATATGTACAGAAGAACACTCCAAGAGGGGAGATTTGTTCTCGTACTTTGTAGAGAACCTGCCTGCGTGTTCTGTACCAGTGAATTCCCGCAAGAGTGGTGACGTACACTGATATATCCCTCCTGCAAGCGCCGCGAAAGCGACGCCGAGATACGTCCCTGAGCGAAATACGCTCATGTAGTGCGATTTCATGCGTGAATCGAGACGAAGACGTTTCATCGCCGTCCTCCGGTCACCTCTTGCTGCATGTGATGTGGTAAGAGAAGAGATCTACTTGACTACTACACATACTTGCTCACCAAACCGCGCAGCATAAATTTCTTCCATTTCTCTGATCATAGTGCCGACTCGAGCACCACAAGAAAAAGCTGACGGTTCGACCTATCGTTGCGTGGCTGTAAGGAAGACATTCCCGAAAAAATGATATTCCACACCTTCTCCGACATGTAGATATTGAGTGCAGGTAGCTTCGTAACCTTCTCAAACTTCTTTAGGGCTTTGCGAAATCCTACGAGGTTTAGGACCTGGTACTAGTTGACAGAAGGAAACGGTCTACAGCGCATCGGGGGCTTACACGGTAGTTGTTTAATAACTCGAGGCCTCTGGCATTAGAATAAGTGCCCGCGTCGATAACTGAACATTGACAGACCATACCGGTAATGCTCCACGACAGCTTTTTTGAGCTTCTTCTTCGCGACCTGATACTCTCGAGGATCTAAGGTAATCTTAGTTGACTCTGAATTCCGCCCTCCTAATGTAGTTGGGCAACCTGACGGGAAACGGCCGCAAGGACTCAGGGAAATGAAGACAGAATTCATAGATAACCCACCGCTCCGCCCCGACACTGAACTGGACTTTGCTGCCCTCAGGTCTGTGCTGTACCTCTCCAAGCGACCCCTCTTGCTCAATACACGAGAACCGCCAGATGGAAGGATGGCCTGTTACAATGATCATCCCACCAGGCTGCGCGTGTACCGAAGACGGTACTGACATATATTCGTTGGCGATGAGCCACAAGCTCATCCAGTTGCTCACGAAGCTTATCATGACGTTCCTCCGCCTCTTTTTCGCGCTCTAGGAAGAATGATTCCACTCTTTCCAGATCAATGTCAAGTAGCGTGAAAAACTTTCGCTGAGCGGGGGAGAGTTGCTGAAGAAGCTGACTAAGGAATGGAGATGAGGAAGCCGTGCTGCCAGCAGAAAGCATAGAAAGTTTTCTATTTGCATTTGCTTCAGGTTCTTTACTCTCGGAGGAGTCGGTCGGTGGATCCTCGCACGAGTCGAAGCCGATCACTATCACCGGACTTAAGATACCGCCTTGCTCGACCTTGATTTCTCGAATTTGCTTCTTCAGGCCACGGTAGTCACTTCAGGGAACGTAGGCGTATAACAAAGACAGTTCCAAACGGAACATGTAAAGACGTACATGTATGCTTTCTTCCACTCTGATGCCTAGAGGCAAAGAGACCACAGGTCGGTGCTACACTGTGGTGGCCTAAAGAATCACTTACCTGTACATCCTCGAGGTACCTACGGCGTGAAGCGGTCAGGAAAGGAGACCATCATGCTGAATGTTGTTGCTTACCGTGCAAATTTCATGGCTGGGAGATTTAAAGTGGGGGGTGGAAAACATCTTCGATAGTGACCGACTCAGTTAACTGAACCAGGCGACCAATCGCAGGTTGCAAGGTAGCTGCTACGACACGACAAAATGTCAAGTGACGGGCGTGGGGAGCCGATGCAACGGGCCGATCCGATTGGCCAGATGCAGAGCTCGGCCAGAATAAAGAGGCCCGATTCATCGGCAAGCACTTACTTATTAAGTGACTTCGCGGGGGAGGAATCATCCGGTGCAACCCGATGACCACGTTCGGAGTGCCCTGGTCGCATCAATTGGCCCCGTAGAACAATTCATATTTGTACAGGCATCCCTCATCATGAATAAGGCCACTAATATCGATCAAACCCCTTCCCTGCATGTGGATACCTATTAATAACATGTGTCAAAAGGGTGGAATATGCTCAGTCGTACTCTCGACCATCTCCAGGCCATTGGCATACTGAAACTGATCCGAATTTTCATACTGAAACGGTCCATGTCTTACATATCAACAGGGTTTTCCGCGAACAGAAACAGGAACCCGTACCTCCCACATATCAATCGCAACTTGGCAACTCTCACGCACGACTGTAGGAGTATCCTCCCTTGTCATCCATTCTTTTAAATGCGGAAGCACTTCTGGCGTTGCTATACCACCCAAGGCTTCAGCTGCTTCATGTCGCACCATGTCAGATTCGGAAGAATCTTGTAGAACTTCTAGAAGAGCAGGAACAGCATGTGGCGACAGCAACTGCCCGAAGACAAAAGCAATTTCATGTCTTGCGCGGGGACAATATACCTTGAGAAATTCAACCTATCAGGAATCATCTTCAAACTCACTTGAACAAAACGCTGTCATCTGAAAATCCGGCTGCAAGAGCGTCCACCGCAGCGGGCGTACCAATGTTTCGAAGGGCAAACATCGCACGATATCGCTCAAACAAAGGTAGCCCAGTATCTAGGAGTGTACTCTTGAGTGTATGGATGGTCGCACTATCGATGTCCTCCGGTCTCGGCGTGCCAGAGAGGAGTTTGGATGACGGCGGGGCAGGGTCGATGGATGTGTAGGACCTTGATGGGAGGGATTGTCGTTGGGTCAGCCGTAGCTACATTTGGGGAAGAACTAACTGTGTGATATCAGTAGACTGTTTCTCGACAAGGTGCTTTTTCCCCTCCTCGGAGTTATCCCATTCAATCCTGGCAAGGGCGATTTCGCACGTCTCGCGGACACTCCGATTGCGATCGGTGAGGTATTCCTTGAGGATCGGGATAGAAGAGGTAGAAGAAATTGCTCCCATAGCCTCCGCCGCCTAGGCGTCACCATCGTTGAGCAAGGTATTATCCAAGCAAGCCAACCGGTGACGGACCTCGTGCCGCACCATGGGGTCTTCGTCCTCGTCTCGGAGGACGGACTCTAGGACAGGGAGCGCTGACGCGCGTTTCATCTGGCCTAAACAATACGCCAGTTCATGTTTTAACAGAGCGGATCGATCCTGAAAACCTGGGGATGTAGAAGCAGATATCAGACTTGTGCGAAGACCAAGCCATACCTTTGGATATGATGGCGACCGCGTCGTCGCTTTTCAAAGACTTGAGTGTGAACAATGCACGAAACCGATCGTGCAATGGGGCCGTTCCGCTGGTGTTTAAGAGCGAATCTTGGAGGGCCTCGAGTTCAGCGTTTGCCATGTATTACTACTTACTACTGTGCAGACCTAAAGCGGCGGACTTCCAAATTGGCTCGATACCATACCAGATCATGCCCAAGTCAAAACGATCGCAGGTCATCTCACTGACCAAGGTCGCCAAAAAGACCAGAGAACATAAAACAGCTCTTTTGACAGAGATTCAAGAAAATTCGGAAAAATGGAGGTTTTGTTGGGTCTTCGAGGTGGGTGCGATGCGTAACACGCATCTCAAGACCGTCCGAAGTTTGTGGCGAGGGTCAGTTCAAACGGCGCCTCCGCTGTCTTCTCCATCTGACGTGGGTGTGGCTCGGCGTAGTACTGCAAGAATTTTTTTCGGAAGGGCTGCAGTGATGGCAAAGGCATTGGGCACAACACCAGAGGAGGAACATCGCTTGGGCCTGCACAAACTATCGCAAGTTCGAATCCATCTGCCATCATCGTTTGTTTATAGTGCTCACCCTTCTCGAACGCAGCATGTAAAGGGCGAAGTTGGCCTACTCTTCACTGACTCAGAACCACAAGAGGTCATCGAGTGGTTTGATGATTTCCGACAGCCTGACTTTGCACGAGCTGGTAATAACGCTAGCCGGACGGTCGTGCTTCCTGTTGGCCCTGTGATGCGTGTGCACTCTGACCCCCCGGAGCCGTTCCCTCACAACGAGGACCCTCAACTAAGAAAACTAGGGCTGACTACGGTAATGAAGCGAGGAGTGCCTACACTGGAGACGCCACACCAGATATGCGAACAGGGAAAGGCACTGACGAGCGAGCAGGCCCAACTGCTAAAGCTTATTGGCGAAAAGATGGTCGTTTTCCGAGTAGTTTTGAAGGCTCGGTGGGATTCTGGGACGGGTATGGTTACTGAGACGGCAGGTCCACTTGTAGCTGAGGAAGAGAACGGGGACCATATGAGCGAGTAATACTTGTCACGTGCTTCCGTGTACCACGAATGTGATCAACTTGTGATCTACAAATCAGAAATTCATCGACATGTGGCTGCCCTGGGCTGCTCTCAGCGGCCTTCTTGGGTTGTCCATCGAACAGCCATCGCAGTCAACCCTGACCATGCCGCCGTCGTTTGCCTTGAAAGAGTCACGCGACGTACTCTCTCCAAAGGATATGCTCGCTCTGCCAAGGCCAGGGGATCCCCTCCCAAACACAGCAGGCGATCTGGCACTCGTTCCTATCAGTCAGTACTCCTTTGACGATCGCAAGTGAGTTTGCAGCGTTCTCGTTTACACTTTGACCTAACTCGGTGGAAAAAAGGACCCACAAGTCACTTGCTGTCGTACCCTTGGAGCCTGGATCCCAGGAATACTTCTTTCCCCTGCCAAAGGGTGGCGACGCCTTCTGGGTTGACTCGCGTACCATCGCACACGTCGTTGAAGCGGAAGGAGGGAAGAAACAAGACCTATTCGCAGTACCAGTCACATACGAAAAGGGCAGTGTCGCCACCGGTGAACCCGTCCTTATTGGTTCCTTCCCTGTTTCCACTGCAGCGGACTTTTGTTATTCCCCCTCCTCGGCTGTCCTTGTATTCTCCGCATACGTTTACGCAGACGGCGACCTGGAAGCGGTGACGGCGAACGACGAAGCATACGACTCCCGAGGAAACACTGCTCTGGTGTACGATCAAACCTTTGAACGTCAATGGGACACATGGGTTGGCCCAAAGCATAAATCTCTTTTCACCGTCAAATTGCAAAAAAATAATGGCAAGTACGTCCTTGGGGATTCCTTCACAAACGTCCTCAAAGGCACCGAATTGGTACCACCATCTCCGAGTCGCCCATTTCCTTCCTAATGCCACGTCTGCCTAGAGCTCTCCCGTCGAACCATTTGGAGAAAAGGACGATTTTGACATTTCGGATAATCAAATTATCTTCACTGCCAAGGACCCCACGCTTCCTAAAGCAATGCACACTAAGCAAAATGTACGTGTGTGGTCTTACTGTTCCTGTCCATATTCCCATTTGCATTCAGATCTATCTTGTTAACTTCGACGGTTCGAACCTTGTGGAACTTACGTCCGGTGTCCATGGCGCTACTCATGCTCCAGTCTTCAATCGCCGAGGCACAAAAGTTGCCTGGCTTCAACTCGATGAAGATGGACATGAATCAGACAGGCTAGTCTCTGTGTTGACCTGAGTACCCGGTACTGACATCTGCTAAGGCACAAGATAGTCATTCACGACCTCACAAAGGGCGTCAGCTTCACAGTCACCCAGGAATGGGATCGATCGCCTAATGCACTAGTGGTTGGTGTTCTTCTGAATGCCAGGCATTGTGTCGCTGAACGTCTACCAGTTCTCGGAAGATGGTAACTTCCTCTATTTCACAGCAGAGGACATCGCTAGAGTTAAAGTCTTCGTCCTTCCTGTGCCTCCAACTCCAAACAAAACTACGACTCACCCTGAGCTGTCCGACCCTTATAAGTCACCCGTCGCCCTTACCGACTCTCACTGCTGCTTCCGGTATTCAAATCCTTCCAAATGGTCGCATTAGTTTTGCAATCGCCTCCCTCACTTCTCCCAAAGATGTCTTTGTCCTTGGCAATCTTGGAAGAGTGGAAGCGGATGTAATGAGCATGACACCCGATATCTACCGCGGTGAACTCAGCCAAATCACGAAGTTCTCTGCAAATTCTCTGCAAGGAAAGTCTCTCCATCCAGGGGAAGAGTTTTGGTTTCAGGGCGCAACCCAACAAATACATGGATGGATCCTCACTCCTCCGGGATACCAGACTACGGACGTGACGAAATGGCCCATTGTATTGCTCATCCATGGAGGTTATTCGTCTTTTCAATCCACCTATACGGCGTATCACTTAGCGTAAATATTTTCGCAGGCCCCGAATCATGCTGGCAAGATTCTTGGTCTACCCGCTGGAACCCGAATGGTAATGTTTATTCTAGTAACGGTCGCGTGCCCGGAGGTGCTCAGCTGGACCAGTTTTCGCTAACCAGGGCTACTTCGTTGTTATGATCAATCCAACTGGATCTACGTCTTTCGGCCAAAGTATGTCTCTTTGGCATGTCGCATTAGCAGCTATAATGCTAATAATTACCGCCCGTCAGACCTCACCGAAGGTATCAAAGGAGATTGGGGCGGAAAGCCATTCGTAGATCTCCGTAATGGCTGGAAATACATATTAGATCATTATCCCCAGGTAAGTTGGCGATCGGATTCTTTGTTTCCACCTGGTGGTTGACATCTTCTTAGGTTGACCCAGAGCGCGCGGTTGCCGCGGGTGCTAGCTGGGGTGGCTATGCTATCAAGTAGGTTTCCTCGATCCCGCTAGAAGAGAGATCCTGACCACGGCATACAAGCTGGATTCAAGGAAACCCAGAATATGGATTTAACTTCAAGGCCCTGTTCTGTCATGATGGTGTACGTCCCCCGTTGTTGGGTGGCATAACTGCTTACGTCTTCAACCTAGGTTTTCGATACCACCTACAATGGCTACGCAACTGACGAGCTTTTCTTCGTGAGTTGGTGCATTTCCTCTCGGAACAGGTGATCCTTGACATATCACTGGCCAGTTCAATCACGAATGGGGAGGTCGTCCGTGGGAGCCCGAGTCCTTTGAGCTCTCTCGAAGTGCGTAATAATACTTATATGTTTTCCGAAGCATGCCCAATCCATGCCCGTAATATAGGTACAGCCCGGCGTATACCGTCAGCAAGTGGTCGACACCGCAACTTATTGTTCACGGAAGCAAGGATTACCGCCTCCCAGAAACCGATGGCATCGCTGTATTCCATGCTTTGCAGCAGTATGTATCCAATTTCTGTCCTTTTACTTGCGCTGATACCCACGGCCTGCCGTAGGCTTGGCGTTCCCAGCCGACTTGTCATCTTTCCTGATGAAAACCACTGGGTTCTCAATGCTGGTAACAGGTTCGTGCTTACTGTGAAGTAGTACTTCTCCGTCCACTCAACGCCTGCACTAGTTTGAAGTGGCACTATGAAGTGTTTAGGTGGTTCGACCAATATGTGGGAAAGATGGGCTAGATTGAGCAGTCCTTACACACGTAAGGACACTTCTGTTCGCTGTATACTCCGTGTACCGACGCTACCCAGCTTGAATGAAAGACATCTGTAGATATTATGTGCATATAATTATCCTAGGTGAAGTCATGACTGATATACAGATGGCGCTACGTTCATCGCCGTGAGTTTGCATTCTTCCGTTCCGCGGCCGGCACCACTTTCCGCTTCTTAACTTTTGTTGATGGAGTGGAGGGTTTCTTCGCTGGAGCTGGTGGTTTTCGTACATGCTTGATCCCGTAGATTTCTTTGGGATTAGGCTGCGAAGGAAAGCCAATCAGTAAAAGAAAAAAAAGAGGTGCAAGTCACCAACCTCTGCACCCATCATCAACTCGTCCTCGTCAGAATCAGGGTCTGTTTCCATGACATCTGATGAGGACCCAGATTCATCCACCTCCACATAGAGACGTTGTGGAGCTGATTTACGCTTTATGCGCGTGACCCCTTTCGTCGCTGGAGTCTGTACGGACGCAAACTTCGAAGTCGAAGCAGGCGCAGAAGACGACGACACTGAGGGCGGCATGCCTTTCTGTATATCGCGATCCACGCTCTCCTCCTTGACGGGAACTTCGACGACAGCTTGTACGCGTCTGAGGAGGAGTGGTTGGCGGTCTGCTCCACCTGTTCCACCGGATGGTCCGCGGGAATGTGTTGTCTGCACGGCCGTGAGACGTGCATTTGCCCGGTTCCCAGAAGTTGATGTGGATAGGGACCCTGGCATTTGCCGGGTCTGTAGCCCGCTCGAAGATGCTTTCGACTTCACCGATGCAGACTTGGTGTTTTTTGGGTGTTCTATGTCAGAATATTGTGAATCGTATGGGAGTGGTGCACGCAATGCCGTAGATGCTAATAAATCCTTGGCATTCGAATGCCTCATGATTGGTGTGGAATGCGCAGCGGGATTCGATGTTGGAGGTTTAACCTACAGACGGCAGACAGTGAAAGTCGACCTTGGGCCGCAAATGGCAGAAAAGAGGGGAAATCACGCACGGAGAGACGTTCGGAGACGAGCGCATCCACTCGTTGGGCGAGCCTCGATCGCTCCTGCTCGACGCGGAGAAATTGCTCCTTCCAGCTGACCGCCTCGAGTCTGGAGGTCTCTTCGAGACGGAGACATTGTTCTTTCCATTGTGTCGCCTCTTGGCGTAGTTGGGCAATGGTCTCTAAATGGTGTTCGATCTGTTCCGGGGAACGTTGAGTGCATTCTGAAGCAGAAAGAATGTGAATGAATCACCGTCAATTCAGCTTGATGTGCCTATACAGACGCGGTTCGGGAGCAAGTGGTGGGTATGGTCAGACATGGATGCGTACCGCAGCTTTCCACGTGTTTGCCTCTTCTCTCCAAGCCTGTTCTTCGAGTCTGCAGGCGTGGAGTGTCCTTGACAGCCTCGTCCCGGTCTCGACGCGCTTCACGCGCATCTGCAGTGGCTTGTTCTTGCGCGGTGGTGAATCTGATACGAACGCCCCGTCAACCGCCTGAGCTAAGTCTTTACTTTAGGGTGGTATATGGCGCACCGCGAGCGTGGCTGCTCTGTCGATAGCAGCGAGGGCGTCTGTGAGGACCGCTGATGGTGCCGTGCTCATCGTGTCTTCCACGGTCTCTCTCAAGGAACGCGCGCGTCTCGCTCCACCCCCTGTCAACACACACACAATGCAGTGCCAGAAACTCTTCCCTGGCTATTCGACTACAAAAGTATGGCCTTAGCTGATGACATACCATGTCTACCATAACTTCGACCAAGATGAACTCGAGAAACGCCCCTCCGACAACGCTGATATCTGGGCCACTAACAGCTGGAAGACATTCAGCCGTCCGTCAGACGTGCCACGTCCCTAGCGCAGCCAACTGATACACCCGTCATTGGAGAAAACGATCACGGATTTTGGCGATAGTTTTATGTCTCTTCTACGTCATGCGGAAGGTCCAGCAACACCTTCAGATGCGCCACCAGTTTTCTACGTGGTTTCTAACACAGAGCTCCCGGAAACTCAAAAACTGAATATCTTCCTCGAGCACTTCGCTAGGCGGGCTGCCAGGGTTCTCCTGTTCCCCGGTGCGTGACGAATCCAATACGATATGTTGACTGCCCGATCTCGTGTACAGCGATCAATACCATCAGCCTATCCCACTCTACTGGGTACACTGCTAGAGGCCTATGGAGGCCGTTTCACCTCCCCGATTACTTTTGCTTCGAGTGTCCGGGAAGGCTGAAAAATACCGTTCTCTCATCCGTGCTTGATGACGTCTTGTCTGGGCGGGGAATACTCGTGATATAGCAGAAGAAGCTATCCTCGTCAAACCATCGAAAGACAATCTCGAATGTTGGTTCAATGTTGCTCTTGTCGATCCCGCTTATTCTCTGTGAGTGATTATTTCAGTGATGATTTCCATATGAATTTCTCCGGGAAACACCTCCGCGGCGGCGCTCTGGCATAAGCAAGTCCCTCTATGAATACCCAGACTGGGAATATCTTTGAAGTTGTGGCTTTCCCCGCGCATGGGTTCACTCTTGAAGGGCACCCTCTCCCACCACCCAGAGGTGCCCACCTTCTGTAATGTCTGAGGGGAGCATCCCTACGAATTACTGATAAGCCAGGTCTTCGATCACAAAAACATAGGATACGCCAACTTGGCAAAGGATTGTCGGCTGTGCATGAAGTGTCTTTGTCTGTTCCTTTTCATGTACGGTACCATGAATGGAAGTGCAGGTGTATGTCCGTCTATGCTTCAAGAGCTCGCTAATATGCCTACCATCCTTGTTCTTTCACTCAGACGTCCTGGCCATCCCAAGCGAAGATGGTATGTTCAGTCATGATCGTTGCAACACGATGACAGAAGATGCTGTACATGTGCTGCAGGTCGACGTGAGTTACTTTTCCCCCTTCCTGGGCTATAGATTCTGGCACTGGTGTGAATCACTTTGCAACGACCCAGTACTGGGACAACCTTACGCCACCATTACCCTCAGAAACCAATGTCTGATTGCGAATGTGGGGGAGCTGATATCCACTAGTTACTATCAATTTGGCCTATATTTTCTACTGTCTGGGACCCACGCACCAGAGTTGACATCATTCTAACGCACACGAGCTACTGCGACCCGTCTGTCAGCAATCAGCATTCATCTTGGAAGTTTCTGTTCGGTCTTTCACGATGACCAGACAACACCACGAAGCCACGAAGGATACCAATAAGGACGGTAACGGGAGAGAAGACAACACTCAAGTTCAGGAAACCTTTTCAGACAGTCAGCTGTCCAACTAATACGGACCATGACATTCACGAAGACTACACGAGAGATCCACCTCAGGTGAGTACAGTTACAATCTCAAACAGGGTTACGTCCGATATTCTTACTGTGGAATGCCCCCCATGTACGGAGTGCCCTGGGAATCAAGGAGGATGCTTATGAGGAAGCATTGAGGATCTGGGTATTGAGAGACGAGGAAATTGGCAGAACGAAACAGGTCAGGGTCGAAGGGGGAATCCGTGAATCACACCTGGCGGACTCCAGTAGAAACCTTGGACGCCGTACTTTGGCAAGTAACAGAGGAAGTAAAGAAAAGTAAAGAGCGAGTTTACTATAAACGAAATATTTACATGAGCTTAGCACCTCCGTTTACGCCACCACTTTTCTTGAGCTTGCGTTCAGTAGCGAATAAAACACTATCTAGCAGGGCAGCAACCGTCAAAACACCACCTACGATGGCACATGTGCTAAATTGGCCTGTGAATTCAACTGAAATCCCATACCAGCTATGACTCACGATGTAAGGAAGTGCGCAAAGGATTGTCTCGTTTCAGAATGGACAAGCAGGATAGGTGATATCTCGAAATTGAAGTAAGCACCTATATGTTCTCATCAGTTCTGGGTCTACAAGAAGATGGTGAGGGCATCGGCTGCGCACCCGGGACGCCAACACTGCCATGTTGAGTGTAAACACCCTGCTCGTCCCCATTCCCGCTCTCGCTCAAGTCTCGCTCAAAGTGGGTAACACTGTACTGGTGGCTGTTTATCTATATGATACTGTGAGTAAAAAAGGGGAGAAGCAATGGCATGAACGGACCGATTTGTCATCCAGCGTTCTGAACTGTGTGGAGACGACTTTGAGGAAATACTGGAACATGTACTGTGGCTTGTTAGTCTAGTGGTAGAGCGCATTAACACGGAAACCAGAAAAATTGACGACAACAAACCTTCGCCACGTAACCGTCCAGCGGGTTTCCGACGATATTCATCCGCTTCTTCATCTCCTTCGATATGGTGGCCTTTCTCGGGTTGTACTCATCATCGGCCATGAATAAGAATTCGTGAACCATGTGAGAGAAGTCGTGGGGGTTACCGTCATTCCTTAAATATGGGACTAGGTCGCGGAGCTGCCGAGAATTGGTCTGGTATGACCTTCCCGGGGATAGATGGATACTTCCAACGACCTTATTGACACGGATACGACCTGAGATATTGCAACCTTCTTCCGCCTGCTCTTTGAGTTTCTCCGACCACCCTTCTTGCACACACTGCGAGGAAGTTATCACACATAAACAAACTTTCGCCGAATGTAAATTACTGCTCACCTGCTCAATATCATCTGGGTTCCCAAAACTCCAACCTTTATTGGAGTATGCCTGTCTCACTTCCTCACAGCTGTTGCAACACCCCGTTGGAGGCTCTGTACCGCCATAGCAGGAGCCGCAGTAGTCTGGTCCCTCGCTGTCCGGCTAATTTATCGATTTCATTGCCCAACTCTCCGGTACGTATCCCCATAACATCGGTGCCGGTCTTCGTAAGCCGCTTCTTCATTATATTGTGGGAGATATCTCTCTGCTGCTCCCCAGATATGTCCACAACATCCAGACTCAGCACTAGTGCGCAGCCGAACGATAAACAAAACCATGGCCGAATTGACAGTCAGTACAACACTTACAGTAACATGGAACATGTGGGAACGTAACATTGAGCTTCACGCTCAGTTTCTGGCCTCTGCTTCTGTCCACGACTATTGAAGTGTCGACTGCTACTCGCCGGTAGTCGAAAAACTCCATGGTGGTGAATGCAAGTATAATACATGCGGAAATGAGCGTCACTAGACGAGATTAGAGCGACAGCGTATACGGATAGGTCGGAACTCACAGAATGCGCCAGTGCGCGTTTTCACCTTCACATCCTCCGTAGTCTGTGGTGGGTTGAGGAGGTTGGTCAGAGGTTACCGACTTGCTACCGAGGAGCGCTGAAATGAAGCATACCTTGCCAAAGGCATCGATGCCTCTCAGACCCGCCAAAAACCCCTTGGCCATTCTCACCGTCTGAGCTCTTACAGAGCAATCGGGCTTGAGGGTATTTGGGAGCAAACTTTTGTGGAGAGGAGGCTCAGTTTAGTACGTGCGTGGGTCGTCTGAGGGGCACGTGATCAAGGATACGTGTCTCGGAACAGATTTCCGTACACACGTCCAAACACACACTGCCACCGACACCAGTGGATTCACGGGGAGAGGAACTTATACACACTGCCTCTTACCTTTAGAAGAGTTCTCAGTTTGGAGCACGGCTTAAATCTTGCCAGTACCTGCGGAATGGGAGTATACATAGGTACAATCATCCAAACTGCATTAGATACTAGTAAATCCGATTTTGCCAGGTTGAATTCGCTATCGCCGTCAGCGCTCATGGAGTGCGGGAACACAAGTTGGACATAATTTACACAGGAGACCAAGTGGCTTAGGAGAATCCAATTTTGTCCACTCCTTGCTTGACTTTATCGAACAAACTACGGACTCCGTCCTTGATGCCTTCACCTTGCACGCCAACGTTGTCCGAGCTAGCCCTATATAAGCCCGTTCCAGCGGGGCCACCAAGGGTTACATTGACCCCTCCAAGATTGAGATTGAGGGATGGTGCATTCGATGCCGATTCTGGAGGTGGCTCGAACATTGATGGTGAGAAATTCTTTGCGGCAGCTCGTATCATCTCCACGTAGCTGGGATGGCGTCAGCACATCACGGGACTGTACAAATGTGCGTAAATTAACCTTGACGAATTGTGAACACAGGTCCCTCCAAGTAACACTTGGCTTCCGGCGTTGTTTGCCTCCTGGTTGAACAACGCGACCGTTCTCGCTTCTTCATACGTCGTCCCGCCAATAATGAAAACGATGATATCCTGAGGCCTAAACAAATGGTGAGTAATATATATCCCGAGTACAGCAAATACAGTGACTCACCGTTGCAAGCCAAGATTTGTTCCGGAGCCCTCAAGGAACGGATAACTCGACTCTCTGAGTCGTCCCTTGAGAAGATTTTCCAATGTCTGTGACAAGTGAGGATTATGCTGCGTATATACGTTTTCCACGCCCTATTGATTGATCGATCAACCACGATACCCACTCCACTGGGGACAATTACCTTCAGACCCTTTAGTGCTGACTTCCCCTTCGCCAGTAATGACTCAGTCGAGAATAGGTCGTCCTGCCGCTGATCTGTGCCGGCGATATTCAACAGTACATAGACGAGCTGTATAATTAAGACGTGTAGTCAGAAACCAAGGCCATGAACTTAACATAAACGAACTCCTGCTTCCTCTCTCGACACTCCGTTCGCCAACAAGAGATTGATCAGCGAGGCAATGTTGCTCGTCTGTGACTTTTGATAGCGGAGAGCGTACAATATAACAATGCGGAGCTTGTTCCATGTCGTAACGGCGTTGTTTGTCACTAGGGCTTGGACCGTCTATGTGCGAATTCATATTGACAATTAACAAATGTGCAAGGCAAGCAAACCTTGAAGTCACACCCAGAACTTGTCGCCAGGCCTTGTTCTACTTCTCCCACGTCAAGTAGACGATCTCGCTCGAACCAGCCTGCTAAGCTCGCCCACCAAGGCGACATGCTTGCTGACATTTCCTCCCAATTTCCTGAATTCCGGGTATTCCTCCACAAATCTCTTCATGTCTGATATGGAATTGATAGCCGAGGGTGACTGGGCGAGGGAACGCGATTGATAGGACTGGACGTAATTCTTGAGAGAAGTACCCAAATCCCCAAAAGTTGCTAGGTGATGGGCTTGAAAAAACGGGTCCGTAGACGTAGTCAACGTGACTTCCTACGATATTGCATTATCAGCACACGTGCCGAAGCAGAGAGAAGACGGCTCACGGAAAGCTCGGGAGGGACATCGGGAACCATACTAAGATTCACTCGGCCATTATGAATACCGAGGAGTTCGTGCACCATC
The DNA here is from genome assembly GCA_024613145.1 of Pisolithus marmoratus. Lineage (NCBI taxonomy): Eukaryota > Fungi > Basidiomycota > Agaricomycetes > Boletales > Pisolithaceae > Pisolithus > Pisolithus marmoratus. The sequence goes on from JANFAE010000366.1 coordinate 51,227, forward strand.
GCCTGGTAAGTCCACTGAGTCAGTAAGGGAGTGACAGGATCATTCCTCCTATCTAGTATAATCAACAGGGGCGACACTACGGTGGGCCGAAAATCAAACAAGGTCGACTCCGACTGGATACGATGCTGTCAGAGATAGGACATAAGTAAGTGCGTCTAATGAGAGGGTATAAGTCTTTACGTGGACTTCACTGGCCAACTTCTTGGCCATACCACTCATTTTCTCGTACCGGATGACCGGTTTCTTCCTCAAGCTCAACAGAACCGAGATAATACCCTGTACCGAACGTCCTAATGCAGCATCATCCCACGTATTGGGCGAAAGGCCATAGAGAGGCCTATCCTCAGTTGGGACGTGGATTGAGGGAAAACAGGGAAGGTAACAGAGGCGCGTAGTCGGCAAAGTATTCCTGACAAAAACGTTCAAGAGGCTACATGGCAGAGCACAGAAACCATATACCTGAACTTCTCTCACTACCTCGAACTCATCCGCTTCTGCAAGACGCTCGATGGTTGACTTCGAGAGAACGTTGCTGAAGTCTACCAGACGGAAGATATTATGAACGCTTGGAGCAATCGTGGCGGGGACTCCACGCACTGACAGAGATAATAGTCTCCATACTTGGGCTCTCGAAGCTCTGAGGACACTGCCTCGATGCTGTCCTCGCTTGGGTGTAAGAAGCAGACGCATTTCATGTGAGGCATTCGGTTCCGCTGGGCATTGTCAACACGATCCGTCAAATAAACTTGATGGGACAGAAGGGTTGACTGGGTTGCTGCGAGAGACACAATTGGAGTCTGCAAGGACCAAATGCATAAGTCCTGGGAGGCCCGGATACAGGAAGCTACCATTACAGTGTGTGCATCGAGCAGGAGTACCTTCATAGCCGAGGGCGTCGACACCAACTTGGTGATGTAGGTCTCGACAGCTTTCACTACGTCCATGCCGAGATATCCTCTATGACTCTTGAGTACGTGCTAAAGGAACGTTGCTGTTGTACGGGGCAAGCTGCGATGAGGTGGAATTTGCAGTAGCCGCTCATCCAAATCAGGCCAATTACATCAGCCCTCATGGCAAAGTATTGCGCTGATCGCAAGCCATCCTGACGGAACCAACGTGGAAAGCAGGAAAGAAGAAAACAAGTTGTATGGAAGTTACAATGGTAAGCGGTATCTCTTCAAAGCAGTTACCTTTTCATTGCCTTGCCACTGCATAGCTTAGGCTGAGTCCTGTGAGGAACACGAAACAACTTACTCGTCGCGAGCCAGGACCTAGACCTTCATGTGCACCTCAGTCTCAATTTCCCTTGGCTTTCCCCCAGCTCCTCGGAGCCGCACGGCTGCGTTTTTGGACACCCCCCCCCCCCAACCAGTCATGGGTATTCGGAGCCGGGTAGCCTAATCTCTGACTAATTTTTGTGGAGCTAGAAACGCCATTCCTTGTTGCCTACGGCGCGAAAAACCATCTTCCTTCTGGTTCTCCCACGGTAATGTTTAGCTTTGCGTAGGTTGTGCGATCCTCGGAAATGGACCGTGCCGCTCTTCTCTTGTTTCCAGTCTGGTTCTAGACATTCTGAAGACTGAAGGGGATACACTTTCCCTGAGGCAGGGTTACCTTACTTCTCAGGAGAGAGGAGGGAGTTAGTAGGTGTGGTCTCCCACCTTGTGGTGCAACCTTGGAAAATTGGATACGCGACTTCTTGGGAGTTGCTGGCTCATCACCCCCACCCTTTTGGACTAAGCATTGCGTACGTTTCCAGGCGCGATGAATACCACATCCACTCTACCCGCCCATTTAGTTAACCGATAGTTTGCGCTTGTGGTTGCGATCCTGTATTTCCCCTGGTAACATTCCCCTTTCCCTCCTCCGTACCTCATATTCCAGGTCTACGATATTTGCTATCGGTAATGTCGCCGATGACCGCACCAGGTACTCTAGGCTCAGCTGCAGAACGACACCAGGGTGTCAGAAATGACCACGTAGAAAATTAAAGTTCTTGCATCCCCTCTTGTCACTTGAGCTGACATAACCGGACATCAGGGGTATGAGTGGCAGAAGGAAACATACCGCGCGCAAAATCACTCAGACCGCAACCGAGTTACGCGCATTTCACAAAGCAGCAGGAGTTATCTCATCACGCAGAATAGAGACGGCCATAATTGTGTTGGAAGAGGTGTCCCACTTTCTTGGAGTGTATTGCCCTGACTCTTCCGTTGGTAACCCGGCCCGAAAACTGAGGTACGGGCTGAGATGATAGAGCGTGTCTGTACAGGGAAACAAAGGCCTGCGATAATAAACATGAGTTGTCTGCGATGGTCGCAGGCTCTAATGACGGCGTAAACATTGAACCAGTGATGATAATGAATGATTATTAGCTCTGAGAGCCTGCCCCCTATTGACCTAATTCATCCGGATTTCCTTGGTCTACACAGCGTGATATACTTATTGCAAGAGAGGTTTCGTTAATCTCAATAGGATTTTAGATTGGAACCTTGGGATCTTTAGCCGAGCCATGCATACGAGGGATGTGGCGTTCTTGCTTCCCATGTGATATAATACCACTGCGTGTCACTTGTTGGTGCACCAAACAGTTCATCTTCTCTACTACCGTGGTTAGCATCGTCGCCGGTGGAACACGTTCTCTGTGGTGTGTTAAACGGATTTCCTATGTTATGCGTATCAGAAGGGTTGCTCAATGCTCCAGACGCCCAGGTGTCCAATAAAACAGATTATGTCGCGATGGCCTGTCTGTCAAAAACTATGACAATCGCGGTGATTTGCTGTAGCAGCGGCAACCGCCGGCTCCGTCTCCCCATTTATTACCTGCTCCGAGGTCAACCATAGCTCTGGCTCCTCCCACAAACTGTTATCCCCGAGCTGAGGAACACAGGGTCATACGAGGGTATCCATCATGCGCATCTTCTAGAGTCAATTCTTTGCTGTCATCACCGTCAGGATTGGACACTCATACAATAACTCCTCCCTTAATGTTTTACCGAGCGTGGATATGCACGATATATAAACGAGTCTCCTCTCGACGATGGAGACTCAGATCCTCGAACCACATGGCCAGCTTCTTCCACAACGAATTGCGTCGCGCTTTGTCCGAGCAAACGTTTGGCATCGCTCGGTACGAGGTCGCAGCTCCTGTTTCACCACACGAAGCCACAGCCTCAGTCACGGTGCTCGAAGGCCCCTGTATTTCGGTTACCTTGACCGGTCGTGGCTACCATGTAGGTATCGATGTGCACAGGCATTCTAATCGCGCTGAACACACTATACTTCGCAGCTCAGCAATGGCCAAACATTCGAGGCCATCGAAGATTTGTTGACGTCTGTCAGTCCAAGATACGCGCAAGCGCGATCAGACGCGCTTTTTACCAAACTCCAGGCTCTCCAGTGATAGGAATCAGAAATAATATTGGAGACCGCCCAAGGCTTATTCTGGGGGTATGCCGTCTTCCTGCGGGTTTTAGGAGTCTTCTGAATTGATCACAGTTAACCCCCCTTATTTATTGAGAACCACACTCCGCCTTTGTTTACGGCGCTCTTGACTAAACTACCTTTGATCAACTTGTATCCAAACCCCTTCTTCCTTACTTAACCCCTTCGGCTGTATTATATAGGCCATGATCACTCGTTCGAGTGCTACACCTTCGAAATTATTTATACTCTTTCTAGGTATGACACACCTGTGTACATAGAATTGCCTCTCAACACGTTCAGAACCTCACTACGACGCATTCTCGTCAAACAGTTCTGTAGAGAATCCCCCAGTCTGCATTCTTCCTTCTAAAACGTTCTCATACATCTGCCTGGTGAACACCAGCCGCCCAGACCTAACCCTGGCAATGACTCGTGCGACCCATTCCCTTTCGCGATCATCTCGAATGCAGTTGGCCCACCATCTATCCATGCTGTCACGGATAAATGGTGTTTTCAACTCTGAGTGCTCGCTTTGTTCGTTGAGGACATGTAGGACAAACCCTGCGTTGAGGCGCTCAAGGCCCACCTCTGACAGGCATTTGAGAATACGCGAGATTCTCAAATTATTGTGGGGTGAGACTATATGGTCATCAGTGTCGCACCGGAGAGTAGCAACCCGATTGTCAGTCAAGGGAGACAACGCCAATAGAATCACTCACGAAGAAGGTTCATGTACCGCGAACTGTAGCTTCCAGGCGGCAACGCACGTCCCACGAGACCCGTTTCCTCTGATTGCAGTCGCATGCCATAAAAATCCAGCATCATCGTGTACGCCCTGACGATGCGGCGCATGACCTCTGCGTCGGATCTCATGGCCGATATTTCGTGAGGCATAAGCCTCTGCGCCGAAAAGTTCATCCCGTCCTCCTGGATCGGAAATCTAGTGTCAAACCTTTCATCGGATCTGTGTTCCAGTCCAAAACCATAGCAGACTCACAACCATTGTATGTAACCGTGGCCGAGTTCGAGTTTGTTATAATCGCCTTTCCATCTGTTCGCGATTCAGGCACGAAACATCGGGAGACAAAGACCCCTCTGGTGAGAATTCTGCGATTGGCATTTGTATCGGCCGTAACTTACTGGTTGAGGATCTCTTCCACCAAGAGGCCATCCGGCTGGCACCGTAGTCGATTCTTGTAGAATTCAAGGTTGTCACTATACTCGGTCTCCTGAGTGGAACTGACTAGGCCGTTTCCGCGGTAGCCCGATAAAAAGGCCCGGATATCGCGAGGATGATTCACAGCCATCGGTGGACAGTAGGCGTCGCTAGCGTTGCCACTTGCACGTTCGTATCCAGGGGGGCGGGAAAGCACCTTGAACTGGAGTGACAGTCCAACTACATAGGGTTGCAGCGACGCCACGCTGCCAGCAACTATGGTGACTGCTATCCGCGACACGGCTGAGGGCAAGGATTAGTTGGGATCTTATCGTTAAATACACCATATCTGGACAGAAACCCAAAACCCTAATCGAATGGCTAGTATATACTCACTCGCGATGAGGACCACCACCAGTTGATCAGCACGCTACGCCGGGAATGACCGCGCGTGGCCCGGGTCGGATAGAATTGTGAACAAGACAGGCACCATCCCATCCGTAGTTCCTTGTAATTATGCCAGGGAGGTCAAAGTAGCACCTACCAGGGTTAAGCCTGGTTATGCCATTCAGTGCCACATATGACGTGTCCGTTCGGAAGGCCCTTCCGCTTTGACCCCTCACTAGACTATTATATATTCGCTGTCTCCAGAAAACACACTAAACCGTCCTCAGTCGTGCACGTTCGTTTACTGAGAACTCGCACAAGTTGGCGTCGGTAACATACCGTCAACAATTCATCTGTGCCGGTATTGGCTGTGGGAGAAAGTCTACAAGACGTGTATGATTACTAGTGCGCAAACCGAAACATGTGGTCACGTACGGAAACGAACGTGTTCACGAGAGAAATCCTCATCGTGCATGTTCCTATGCGTTCCTCACTACCACCCGTGTCGGCAAGGCAACGACCTCGTAGTAAGCAAGTAACTTTAACCTCACTCGCCAGCTACAATCTCTCGTGCTTCCCATCGATCTCCGGAGCCTGCTCCTTCCGAGTGCAATAACCCCTGGTATGTGGCCGCAGTTCCGGAACAGACCAAAATTTCGGGTCTTTGCTTTATCATCATGTCCAACGGGATAGGTGGATACTGCTTACATAGCCTCGTAAATTCACCCCCGGAGCAAAACCAATGGGAAAGATAAGGAATATAACTCCAAAAGGTGTCATTTCTCTTCGCTTTATTGAGATCGAAGGTATTCTTAAACTATGCTTGAGACGTACAAGTCTCAATCATTCTTTAGAGGCAGTGACTCATTCAACACAACAAAAGCAGCCTCATTCAGAAGTCTCTTGATTCAGACCGAAGGATTGTCGCGCTTTTTTTTTTTTTTTTTTTCGTTTTGTTCACCGCTCGAATCCTGTCACGGCGGAACCCACGCAAGTCAAATCACAAGCAAGCACAGAACAAAAAAAACGATTTCGTTTTGTCTGAGGTGCCATCCATTGTCGCAAGTAGACCTTGCCGAGACAAGCAATGGAAGAGAACCTTTTTCATTATTTTATTTTTATTTTTCCATTCCATCAAATTGAAACTCCCCCAAATTTGCTGTGGTCGCTACTAGGCTGTCACGGATCCAGAACTTTTCTCCTTGCAGATAAGTAGATTTTTACTGTACACATTTTGACCCATACACCGAGTCCTTGGAGGCGGGCAATGCACGAACAACTACGTTACTGTAAGGTACTCCGATAAGGGGTGATGCATGCACCCTTCGAGCGCTAGTCACCGGGTTCTGGAGTATGTACCTATTCTGTCCGAGGGTGTGGTCCCGAGTCCATCGAGTCGTTCCTGGTCACCAAGAAAAAGGTTGAAACACCGCCGTCGTTGTGTCCACCAGTAAATTGCTCATGACGCCCCGCAGGACTGATTAACCCTGTATGCGTAGGAAGGTTTCATGAGCGTTGATGGAGAACTGATATGAGGCTGCTGTCACATGGGTGCTCGCGCGTAGATATGTACCAGAACAGAACTGTGAAACTGTCGGCTTCAGCGAAGCTAATATTGGGTAAGTCGAAGGTACAATCATCCACCGGCATTTGAACCAGATTGCCGTAGTGCATAACTTCCATCCTTTGATTACGATGCACCACAATTGCCTTAGAAGGCCAACTCTGCATATGTTGGCGGTTCACAGATGCACTTTCTGCTGACCATCCTGATTGCTGGCAGTGAAAGATGTCTTTTTGAAGTGTAACAGCATGCACCATATGTGGCAATGCTTCAGCAGCTGTGAACGCATCACGTATACCTTTGATATACCGAATGGAGCTGTTCTGTTGTCCAAGCACACGAAAGACGCTCCTAGCATCCATGTACTGTTTTTGGGTGCGACAAAAATACTAGCTCGAAGGGATATTAAATGCTGTAGGGTGGGTATTCTAACGACTTAGCGAAAGAGTGTTGGTACATATATTCAAGTTTGGCTGGTGGAATACAAAGTGGCGCGGCCCTGATATCGCCCCGTGATGAAAGGGATTAGCGCATTGGGCCCGTTTGACCCTCTCCGTTTTGTTCGGCGACGAATAAATGCCCCGCGGGACAGCTTACCAGTTGCATCTACCGGCATCGGTTTGTACGGGGTTGTGCCTGTTTTGAGGGAGTCGCTCGAGTGGAGTTAGAGGAAACCGATGCACGACACGTACACTGCAGCGGATATGCGGCGTAACATGCTGATCGCTGTTCTGCGGAGATGATTCGGAAGACGTGTGCATGCATGCTGTCGTAGCCTTGGCCGCACTCGGATCGTGTGGGCGAACGGATGACGAAAATGACAGAAAAGGGTAACCTAATGAGCTTCCTCGACCGATAAACGTGCGAAGTAGGCGTGTCTCGTGGCGTCCCCGATCATAGCAAGCGAGTGTTGTAACGAGCATGTCCATTACCGTGTTTCCTTCGGAGCGGCAGACACGTTGATATGGCTACCCAATGAACGTGTGAGGATGGATCACAGCGGCCTATCGCCACCTTGTGAGAGCCATTAGAGAGATGGGCTTGCACGGTATCCCTTTCCTGAGAGGGATGACTACATACATACGAGCCCACAAGGCGGCGTGTGAACCTGTGGGACAGCCGCTGTTCACAGCCCATGGGACATACCAATCAGCCGCATCGGTGGGTGGCTGAGACTGGTGTATATATGTAAGCTGTGTCCCACGATCTTTCGTATGGACGGATCAAAGGACAATTGAGGCTTGGGCGCGGGGACGGTGATATATGTGAAATGCGGAGTGACTGCCATGCATCCAGTTTTGACGAGGTGTGGTGCGACCGGAAGGCAAAACAAACCCCACGGGGGAGGGCAGTATAGTTTCACGTGGTTGTTGTGATGACGGTGATGAGGAAGATGACCGGTAATTGAAGAACAGAGGGGAACAAGCGACATTGTGTCAGGCACGCCACCAGTTAGTCATGAACGCCGACAATGAAACGCCTACCATATGGTCGAGCTGTGTGGCTCTAATAGTGAGTCAGACGTTGCACGGGAAGGGGCTACGGTCTAAAGCGGGAATGCACGCCGCCAGTGGACGGACAGCAACGGGTTGAGGCTCATGCTACACATTTTTTTATCGGAACATGCAGGAGGCTTGGTAGTAGGAGTGAGTATATACGCGGGAAAGGCCGAGCAGGCAGCGAATAAGCGCAGGCTGAGGCCGATGGGACACGATTGGATGGGGTAAAATAAAACCTTTATTATTTATTATTTATATTTATAATTATAATTTGGACGTAAAGATGGTGTCAGCGTGCCGAGGTCCCGCGGTTGGACACTGATCATGGAAATTGGAAATCACGACGGGAAGCACGGCACGATCCCATCCCATAAAAGGCAATTTAGGTGTATTATATAGAAAAATAAAGAAAAACCGCTTTCAATATTTAAAAAAACCCCACCAAGTCCGAATTTCTTTCGTCCTCCCTGCTCCTCCTCCTCAAACCACACATCCCAGCCCCCAGTCCCGTCACGTGCCTCCCTCCATGATGCTCCCCGTGGACAACCACTACGACGAGGCCTGGTGTCCGGTGTGCGACAGACAAATCATCCCCAAGCGATTCACCGTCGCCGTGCAACCCCGTCAGTTGTCCAATCCTCATGATGGTATTTAACTCATCTGGACTTTTTGACAGCCAAAGACGAGGCACCGCGCACAAAGGCCAACAACAAGGCCAAGGGAGGCGGTCTCGCTCATGGTACGGGGTGCATCAGACCCACCGCCTCCAAGAATCGCTCCTCTCCGCCCCCCCAACAATCCCAGCCACCCTCTTCAAAATTGGTCCCTCAGCCAAAATTGCGCACAGTCATCGACCAGGGCCCCATTCCTCTGTACTGCTCGGACGAGTGCAGGTTCAATGATGTCGCAAGGCTTGACGGCGCCTTCTCTATCGACTACAACCCCAATAGCACATCCCCGCCCCTCCCACCAGTGCCACACAATTCTTTCGACCGATCGGTGCACTGCGAGTCCGAGTCCGAGTCCAGCGGCCCCGCATCTCTCGAATCCCGCTCCTCTTCTGATTCGGGCCCTGTCTCTCCCAGTTTGACGACCCTCTCTGCCATCTACGGTTTTCCCCCTTTGCCTCCTGCGCCACCCATTCTACCCACGTCAGCCAAGCCGTCCCCACCAGACCCTCAACATCTCCACGACTACCAAAGTGGCGTCATGATGTCCGCCAAGCGAATTCAAGCTGCCCTTGGTGCTCCTCAATCAACCAAACGTTCCTGGTTCAACGAGTCACAGCCACTTCGCAAGCCCATCCCAGGTTGGACCGATGGCAGCCAGGATTGGCGTGAATCCGTCTACAGTTTCTCTCTCCGCCCCTCATCCATAACCACTCCCGGCCCAGAGGCAAAACCATCCTTTGCCGCCTCGTCCCATCGCGGCGTCCAGTGGTCCTCGAGCAGCCCCGATATGTGCAAATCACCCAGTTCGCTACCTCGTTCGAGTCGGTCGGAGGCAGACCAACTCGATATCAAAGCACTCCCCCTTTCGCGCCGTCCCGATTCCCGCACCTCCTCCTTCTCGCCATCGACGTCGTGTCCGAGCCAATCCCTTCCGCCCCTTTCTCCCACCTCCACGACATCTACCCGTCGTCGTCGAGACAACCTTTTGGCGAAGGCGGGCGGTCGCCTGCTCGTTCCCAATGTCACCGTCCCCCCTCATCACAGTGCATCGAGTCAGAGCGTGTCCTCGTGCATAAGCAGTCCGCTTAGCCGATACCCCAGCGAAGTTAGCGAGGACAGCATGCTCCATGAGGAGCGCAGTAGTTCCGATTCGGCCCCCTCACAACCATCCGTATCAGGTACGTGCCACAGCATCGATCAATGGAACATCGTGTGTTCACCGGATCTATAGTACGCTCGTGGTCATATGACAATGTCAGGACATATCCTGTCATGATGCCGCCTCCAAAGAAGGAAAAACGCATCATGACTCGCGTCATCGATGGCGAGACCCAGGAGGTTGAAGTGGAGGTCGAAGTGACTCCGCAGGTCAAACGTCTCTTTCTTTTTGCAGGAAAGGAGGTCAGTTGCGAGCAACCACAATGTTGATCGATGCGACTCGGAGCAAGGATATCCTCTATACCCCGGATTCTTTCTGCGGTTCGACGGTGGTCGGAACAGCAACTCGTACCCTTGATTTATTCAGCTGCATCTCTCTCTACCTCACGTCTACACACCAACTCACACATATCGATAATTATGCATCTTAACGACCTCGTCGACACTGCCTAATTGCGTCGCATCGCCATCACATTTTATCTCGCTCGCAACTCGCCTCTCAAAAGTGCCATACTGGTCGTGCCGTACGGATTGTACACTATACTTCCTTTTTTTTTCATTTTCATTTCGGCTCTGTTCATGGTGTACTATCAGCTACTCATTTTACCCTACGAATATCCTAGCGCCGTGGAGTAATCGTTCTTCCGTTATACTGGGGCTCATCGGTCCAGTTCTTTGTTCGGTTTGGTTTGGACGCACGTACTCGATGACGGGATGGTTTTGACGTGTGCTATCTCTTCTGGTCTTCTTTTCAGTACCTTTGTTTATTGTGAATTTTTCCTCTTCCATTATGTCGCACGCATCGTTTTCTGTTGTAGGTAGCATTGTACAGTTTGTACATTTCTCTGCATCCTCGAGGGAAAATTCAACATACCCTCGAACATTCCACTACAGCGAATCATGACATGGCATGGGCATGCGCCTATTAATAATAACCGCCGTCCCTGACTGATGTGTGTCGTGTGCAATAGAGAACAGTCTGGAAATGGAATGTGTCCATGAAAACACGCAGCTGCAGCAGATCTGAGTCAACGATGTGGCCAAACCGTTCTCCATGATGCTGTGCTAGCGGCTGGCAGAGGACGACCAGAACGGATGCAGTCATCTCCGCCCTCAGTACCAGTATCCTGCCTGGTAGTGGACATCCCGCCTAGTACATACATATTACACGGGGTCCACCGGCAGTTTGATGAAAACGACCTGAACAATGAACAAACTCGCCCTGATGCTACCTATCAGCGAACTGCCTATCTATCTATTTACACCGTACACCGCCGTCTATCGGCGAGTGAACGCGCCGGTGATGGCTCCACAGCACTAGCCCAACCCCGTCAAACACCGACGGGACCTGTGGCAGGTTGCAGTACCCTGACTTACCGTACTGGCGTTTAATAGGGGTAAGCGTTGTAATAGGTGGGTAAGTGCGTGCTTCTAGCTCAACCCGCACCTCTGGAGACACGCGGCCCTGGCTCTTTCATAGAACCTAACCAGGACTTTCTCGACCTTATGCCACTTCCGAAAGTCCCCGCCTACATGCCAGCCAGCAGGACCGGGCCCTGTGTAGTACGGGCCTCTCCGTGATGGGTGGACTCAGCTGCTGTGGCGGTTCAAATCGCGGAAATACAACCAATCGTTGTGCAAGCTACAATTGTAAACGCACGGAACTTACTACGAGCTGGAACGATTCCTAGAAATCGACCGCGCTCTTTTCTCGATCTAGATTTGCGCCCCACCCCACACACACTTCACAGTCAAATTCCAAATCATGTACTGCGTGCCAGCCACCGCCCATAATTCTAGCACCTGGCTCCAGCCCCAGGTGCACCATCGAGACACACGGAACTTATTAACTACTATAAGAAAGAACATGGGATCATGGTCGTTCTCGATCTAGATTTGCGCCCCCACACCTCACAATATTCCAAATCGTTCTACTAATACGTGCGACCCACTGCTCGGCGCCCAGAATTCTAGCCCCAGCTCCGAGATCCTCCACGGCTTGTTTGGTAATAAGGATTTTTGACAGGTCATTTCCTAAGCGTACTGGTTCTGTGTATGCGTGGTTTCGCCAATTATGATTAATGTGGCACATACAGCGTGCCAGCCGAGTTTCCCCGCTTTGTGTCATCTGGACACAATTATGCTCAAGATAACCCCCCGGCGCCTCGCAGTTAAGTACGCTCGCGGCACCCTTGTTCTTGTCCTTGTCTCGATTGCTGACCTTTTGACAGGAATGCAGGACCAGGCCAGAACAAGTCTAGGACGTGGCTGATGTGATACATATGTATGTATGTATTGTGTTACCCATAGGGGTCTTTTGTGACCTTGGATCATTCATTGGCCAGGAACGGTCATCGGGCGAGCTCTATGTAGATGACAGGTGCCCCACCCCACTTGCCAAGCATGGTGAGCACAGGATGAGCACAGGTCTCATAATGAATCACGAGATGGGGTCAGAGACGCTCAAAGCATAATATGTGTAGCTGTGAGCAGCAGGTGGACCAATGACCCTATTTCTGGCCAAAGAGCTGTCATTGGGCGTATTGCGTAGGCCTACCAGCGCATTGCGTGGTCTCGATCGCTGCTGTGTTGCCGTCCTTTTGCACACTGCACACCACATCTCTTAGTAAGGGGTCGGAACTTAATCGAGGTGTGTGGGCTGGCCTTGCCATGGTAGGGCCGGTCGGAACTGTGAACTACATACATTACATGCTGTAGGTAGGGTCTTAAACTTCCCTCCGGGAGGCGTCGCTGATCCACCGCAAGGCTGACACGTACCTCTTCGGCCCGCTGCGAGAGGGCGCTGCGTAGAATACTACGGAGCATTTGTGACCCCTTCCCGTGGCGATGGCGGGCAGCAGATGACTGGACAGCTGTCCAGCGTCACGTCGATAGCGAAATCGCTGGCAAACGACAGGCGCTCAAGCATGCCGCATCGGTGGTATTAATAGTCGCCTTCGTGTCCACGTTTGTTGTCCTCTCTTTCTTTTTCCGACTGCCAGCCACAAGGCCACATGGTACTTGTCACTGCGGAAAATGACGGGTTCGGACGTTGCCATTGCAAAATGCCCGAGGGCCTCCGAGAACAACCACAAATGCGATGAGTCTGGTGATACGGATCACTACGCCGTCATCAAGCGATATTTGCGGAGGGACCCATAAAGGTACACAATCGACGCTGCCTACCCTGCAAGACCCTGCTGTGGGACCTGTGGTCGTCATCATATACAGCATGATGATATCGTGCCTCATCGAGCCCGTCTGCTCAGTCCTGTGGTTAGGTGGGTCACTCGACCACTGGTTTTACAAATGATTCAACTCTCGCTATCGCACTCCTTCCGCTTTGCACTGTCGCGCAGGCCTCGGAGTTTCCTATGAGCCTTCGGGGCATCCGCTCCGACGAACAGAACCTGCCCCGCACTCTGGTCCCGCCCTACTTTTCTCGGCGCGGGGTAACGTAAAAACTTTATGACGTCCAATCGGTGTCCGCGCTTTACGAATAAGGATCGAATAAGGGGTTGTCATATAATAACATAATAATAATAATAGGATAAGTCTTAAATTTTTAGTTAGCAGCAACCAATCGCGCCAACCCGCCGGACTGACAGCAGGCACGCTGTTCTGTTGCAGTAAGTACTTACCGTCACCCAACAGTAGTTCTCTCAGATGCTAGTCTGTCAACGGTCTGCCTAGTACATTATCATCGACATGTGTCATCTTATATCGCCAGGTTCCCATGATAGCGTGCCAGGTAATAAGTGCGCGCCTTACTTCTTACGAATACGGCGCTGTGTCAGTGCGGGGGAGCCCAGGGGGCCCTGAAGGCCTGACGGCTGCCAGTACTGATCAGTACTAAATGTAACGTAACACACGACAGCTGGCTTTGGTAAGTGTTGCGTCTTCGGTATATGAACGGGAGTAAGACAGCTACTGATTGCATCACGATCGCGGACGAATGACGATAAGTTGGCCTCTTGATTGGATGGTACAGACTGCGTAAGGCATATACATGTTCCTCCATGGGCGTGTTTCCAGTTCATCTATGCGTCACAGGCTATACAGTAACGCGATCCTTGGTTGACTAAATTAGCTCCACCCGAATAGGGTGGGACGTACTTGAGAAACAGCCATAATATATCCACTTAGCGATCTAACAACGGTGTACTCCACTGCCGTTTGTCGTTTGATGACCTCATACCGCAATCAACTCGGATTAGATATTCCGACGAGAGGGACCCTGAAAACGAGGCGTGAAAGTGGCGAAGCGATAAATGGTTTAACATGGTCATTTATTTATGCACTCACGGTGCAAGACTTTCAGGCGAAGTTGTATCGGTAACTACCGAAAAATAGCATTCATATGTTTCTTCTCCGGGAAGTGTGGTTGGGAGCAATTGCTGAGTGCTGCATGACAGGTCGTCGTCAGCCAGGGCAACCTCGCACCCTGGTGAGGACGACCCATGATGGGAGGGTTGCAGTCCGACTCCACTAACAAGAAGGCTCAGGTATTGCTGCCTATGTAGGATGCGTTCCAGCAAGTAGGCGCAAGGCAACATATAACGAAAGAGGGGAAATACAAACCTTGGGGATACTTACATGAAAGGGTGAGGTACACCTGGCTGTAGCACAGGGTTGTGCTGGGGTTATAGGAGATATATATCAATGATTCAATAAGCTCCGATTCTAATATGTTACCTTGTTAGGGCTGTATGCATCGGGGCCTTGGAGGCTATGAGAACAGGGCGGGTTGAGGTAACTGTCCATATACTCTGCGCCCTACCGTTGTTGACTTCGAAATGATAGAGGTCTCTTATAGTGAGCGCCGCGGCGTCTGTGCGCTATTGATTGCCTACGCCATCATTGAGCTAACACTTCGCCAGGCCAATCGCGGAGATAAGAGTTGTGTGGACGCTACGGACATTTCGCCAGGCAGCATTAAGATAGGTAAGGAACGTCGACTTAGGAACCTTTCGGTGGGCTGACGTAATACGTAATCATTGACTTCTGGCTGCGAAAAAGCAACTAAGAGGGGGACTCAAGGGGACTCAAGTACTCACCTCCCCCTGCCCCTTAGCAAGCTCCTGGGTGTAAAGAAGTTTCGTGCAAGACATTACCTCTTTGCGCCTGGCGCCGTCAGCAGCCCAGTTCGAAAGTTAAAGCTCGAGCCTTGTCATTTGGCACAGCTGACGGGAAGGCCGCTTTGTGTGGTCCTTCCATCAGAGACGGGTGCTCTAGTTTCGCAAGGTAGACTTTGCAATGGACAGAAGCTAATTACAATCTCCGGTGCGTGATATTTGCTTTACTGGATTTTTACATTAGACTCTAACGGATCGTAGATATAGTTTAAGGGTTTGTCCTGCTACGTCCGAGGACGTGAA
Source organism: Pisolithus marmoratus (assembly GCA_024613145.1). Classification (NCBI taxonomy): domain Eukaryota; kingdom Fungi; phylum Basidiomycota; class Agaricomycetes; order Boletales; family Pisolithaceae; genus Pisolithus; species Pisolithus marmoratus. Next base: position 66,466 of record JANFAE010000366.1, read on the forward strand.
ATTCCGCACTTCGGTGTTCCACGGGGAACATGCTTTGCGTGCATTCTTTCCATACTCGTCTGTGCGTCCCTTCTGGAGCGGTTGGGAAGCAAGTGACACTTCGAATTTGGTTACGCAGTTGGTCTTGCCCACTCCGTTGTACAGTTAAACTGCCTTCGCGTCACGGAATGGTGAGTCGGTGTTGTCCAGACATGGATGCGTCTGAAATCTTTAGGTGTATGTGTAGAGGCAACGGGTCTCACTGCAATGATGGTTCGGACATCGGATGACGTGACGTTGGCCTCGTTGCATCGTGTAGCCGAGAGTATAAAGTCACACAAGGTGACACTACGGAGGAAGTCTGGTGTTCAAATTTTTCTTCATGTTTTCTCCAGAGGGATAACATGTTGCATCATTCCCCCCCTCTGCGCATCTTGGACGTCGCGATAGGTACGATAGGCTTCCTATCGATAAGCTGTGCATTGAACAGTTCGTGTCGGTGATCGTATACACATATGTACCACAAGTACTGTGGATTCGCATCGCGCAGACACCGGCGATGGGGGTAAATTTCCATCGTACGATGGGTGGGTTCGATCGTCACACGTGTTTCTCTCTCGCCTGGGTGATTGTCCGCGCTTGATAGTAAGTCAACTAACTTTGATAAGTAGCAGTTTCATCCCTCTCAATCGATCGCACAAAGATTGGGAAACTTGAGTTGTGTACCGCGTATCCAGATTCGGATCAAGATCCGCACTCCGCCGCCACTATATATCGTCTCGCCACAATCAACGTATCTTCTCTTCCGCGCACCTAGTATTCATCATCGTGCACAATGGTGAGCTCCTCCTCCCGCTTCACATTACTTATGACTGTAACTTGATGCAGGGTGTCACCATCGAAAGGATAAATCCCGGTGATGGAAAGACCTTTCCGAAGAAAGGGGGTGTGTGCAGCCCACAACTCCATGCAGCTCGCATCGGTTGACGAGATCGCCTCATCCACTAGATACAGTGTTGATACATTACGTGGGCACGCTCGTGGACGGCAGCGTGTTTGACTCTAGTCGAGATCGGTGCGTGATCGCGTGTACTGGCATTCTATCAGCGCTATAATGGATGTGTTCGACAGCAATGAACCTTTCGAAACAAAGATTGGTGTTGGGAAGGTGATCAAAGGGTGGGACGAAGGTGACTTTACGCGCGTCGCGACAGCGAACGAAAAACTGATGGGTCGGTTCTCAATCGAGGTGTTCCTCAACTATCGCTAGGAGAGAAGGCGGTTCTAACCGCTTCTCCTGATTATGTGGGTCAAGTGCTTTTCCGGAAACGAGAACGGGGCTCAACGAAGTCTTACTCTTAGGCATACGGTACAAGGGGTTTCCCGCCAGTCATTCCGCCAAACGCCACGCTCAAGTTTGAAGTTGAGCTACTGAAGATCAAGAACTAGGTCTATCTCATTCTCGTTAGACGACCTGCGTCTACTTGTTTGTGTGTTGTACGATGGCCCGGGCTTGTCGTCTAGTAGCTCACTGTGCTTACTTTCCTTCGTTCGGCGTCCTACATCAATTGTATGTTGTCTCCTGTCCTCACGATTCCTGGATTGTAGTATCGCCCGCGATCATCAGTTCGTGTTCGATAAGTTGGGTCTGCGCCGACGGTGGGATCGTGGGGACCTCATCTTGGGTGACGCGGCATATATCAGCGCTTGATGATATCGATTATCGGTTGCTAATGTTCTGACATCTACCATTGGTTTCCATTTGGAAATGGCAGCTTCCCAAGGCATAGGGTGATCGATCCCGGCACCGTATTTTTTGTCTTTGTACCGATATGATGTCACCATCGTCGATAGCGTACCCTTGAAGTGGTGTCGCCCGATCGATAACTCTGATGGGAGTCAATGGTGACACAAGTCACAAAAATAAAACAGGAAGAAAGAAAGAGAATCAGGGCCAGTAACTCGGTGGAGCGTGGTAGCAAGTATGTGGAACATAATATTCATTCAACTCGTGATGCTCCGATCTACAATGTATGCAAGGGGATCGAGATTTTGCGTCCGTTGGCAAAAACACGAAAGAGTATTTGGCACTGTATTTAGTAGCTCATTCTGACTTTCCATCAAACACTATACCCAACCGTGTGCAGAGAGTTTATACTCGCTCATTTTCTGGAATAAACTGACTTACAACCGAGATTCCTGGTTTAGTCCAGATCTGTGCATCCGCCCGAAGCATGATCAAATCGCACATACGCGCACGTTCAATTGAAAAAGAGGAGGGCGGCGATGACAGAATTATCCGGCCACCACGATATCAATTGCGTGAGATCCATAGGAACAGTACAGACTGCGATGAACACCTACTTGAACATAAGTAAGGAATTGGAGGTAGATGGGTACCGTATTCAGAGTAGGCTGGCTTTGGACTTGGAACGTTGACTTATGATAGTTTGTCCATGCATACTTGACGGTGAAACCTCGGTAGCAGAAAGCGCCTTGCAAGGGGTTCGGCGATTCGTTACTTCAAAAAAGCATCCTGCGGGCGGAGCAGTTGGAAGGGACTGGTAGTAAAAAGACAGATGCATATCGCGACGGTGACTCGTTGATCCATCGCAGGTTCGAGTGTCATTGCGATCTTGTGCGTCAGTGGCAAGCTACCGCTATGCACTGGCATGTACACAGTCAAGGCTGAAGCAGGGGGCTTAAATCGAGTGGTGTATAACGCATCTGAATCTTTCCACGTCTATACCTTCAGCTTGGAATGCTTAGAAAATCTCACGCGTTGCAACAATGGCCAGAAAACAATTAAAGAAACGTCTCTTCAGAACTGTGAAGCCTTCCAGCTCGGCCTCCCCTCGGTACACAGTTAATTTCTTCCCCATTATCGATCTGTAAAAACCGACTCGTCAAAAACAGCCTGTCTTTTGGTTCTTGAACATCCGGGAATGCCTCTCGGGGACCGCTAGGATCAAGGACTCCCTCATCCGTCCGGGGAGAACCCAGCTAAGGACAACCTGATCTGTTTACTTCCGCACCCAGAAATCCTCGGCAGTTCCGCCCGTTCTATGGAGAAAGGTATCGATAAAACTGCGGGACCTTCTCGTCAGAAATCTGACCATCTTAATTTTGATCGTCGCCAACGATACCTGTGCGAGACGTATTAATATTCTGCTGTATCACTTCAAAAGATTTTGCACGTCAGCCAAGCGGAGAGGTTCTCGTAAACAAACACATACGTCACATGCAGCCATAACACTCACTGTAGTGGGTAAACTTACGAGAATCCCACAGCCAAATTCATGCCAAGTAGTTGTAGGTATTCTAAAAAATGTCTCCCTGAATTTGTAGCGAGACAAACTAGACTTACAGGAACGGTTCCTTTAAGAAGAATTAAGCCATGAGAGGGTATGATTCCTCTAGTGCGTTGGGTGCTTGATTAAAGAACGACCTACCAAACGTGGACTGAAACAGGGATGGGCTGTTCGTTGTTGCCTTAGTTATTGTACTCATGGGGCTGTGAGAGACAAGAAAATGTGGATCAAGGAAAATGTGGATCAAGCAGTCAGCGATGACATCGAAACTTCTACCATATCCATGTCATCATCGTCATTTTCAGTACTCTCTCTTGATCCTGCACCCTCAGGCACACTCGTGGCTGCCACTCTCTCTTTACCCTGCACTCCTTCCAGACCATGAGAGTACTCCTCCTCACTGATGTCAGCCAATTCTGCCAGCTGAGCAGCTAAAAGGGCGAGTTGGGCCTGTAACGCAGCTCGTTGGTTGCCTGTGAGCTCTACCTGCGGCCCAGGCTCTCCAACTGCATGGTCCCTTGACATGGACTGGCTATCAAATGACTCGGCGGATGATCCTAATGGTCGCTCGGTTGATGTTGTTCCTGAATTGTCCTCTGCCTCTCCACTCATGCGAAGCAATTGGCCAAAATTGATCGCTTTGAGGATATTTTGAGCAGCCTCCCATGCATCGGTTCCTTCGCCCGTTTCTTGGTCCAGACTTTCGGCAGATCGCTTTTGGGTTGAAGAACTAGGTTGGCTGGTGGCAGGCACAGGGGCAGAGGCTGGTGAGGGTGCACCCTGATAGTAGTAGCCATAAGGATATCCTGGATATCCTGGTGGTTGACCAGGGGGTGGCGGTCGCATTTGCGATCCATGTGTGACAAGGGGTGCATGGGTGAAGGGAGACGGTGCAGATGAAGTTGCCTGAGATCCCGGCATCACCACTTGGGTGTGCGTTTGCGGTCGTCGAGTCGTACGTCTTGACGTCTATACGTCATTCATTAATACACAAAGTGGGGGTTATCGCGCCAGTGTCCTTACGTTGCCTCCTTCCCAACTTTCGTTGAGCCTGTACTTTCCGTTGGAACCCTTTTCGAGTCTACCCCTTTTGTAGGCCTTTTGTAGCGCTTGACTTGCTGAGGGACGGAAATTAGTTTGTAGTGGATAATGCATTGCCATCCAACTAAACAAATCTTTTGGTGCACAACCTTCCGGATCTGCGCAATCAAGAAGGGCCTCGACGATCATTTCCTCGTAACTAGGAAGGTCGTCGACAGCATTGGGTGGTAGTGGGGGCGGCGGCGGTTGTGGTTGTGCCTGACGTTGTGCAGGAGGTGAATGTGGAGGATATGTCAGCGCAGCACTTGGAAAGAGGGACGGCTGTGCGGGTAGATTTGGGGGATAAGCCATGTGAGGGGGTGGAGGGTATGGTGGATATGTCGCATGAGGAGCATAGTATGGAGCGTGAGGATAAGAAGGGTGATAATATGGCTGATGAGGGTAAGTGAACGGGCGCTGGTGGTTGAGGCTGAGTAGCTGCTGGAGGGGATTTCGATGCACTAGGTACAGCAGTGGCATCCAAGGTTGGTGATGAGGGTTGCGAAGCACTGGCCGCTGGATGGAGTGTCTTTTCATGCTCTGCTGGAGTGGAGTCTGACTCTGTCTGGGTCTGAGACTCCTGGGCTTTCTTCGACAATATGGCCGCAATGGCAGCCCGAATATCGTATGGCCACACTGAGCTCTTTATATGAAGGGGCGCATGGGCTTCGAAGGTCAGACAAATGTCGATGACCTGTGGTGGAGGCAACAGGTCCAAGTATTGTTTCTTGATCGCATAGATTTCTGATTCTGCAGGACATAAACAGCCTGGATACGCGTTAGAATAACTGGTTTGCCTACGAGTCAGCGGTTGGTATCCGTTTTGTGTCGGCGGGTACGCATAAGAGGGAGGTGCGCTCGTCGTCTGCATCATCCCGGTGAGCTGCACAGTTTTTCTTTTCAAGGTTTGCACATTCAGCAGCCACCACACACACACGGGCATTCCAATTAATCCACGCCTCCAGCTAATTCTAAGCTATTAGTACTGTAAATTCCAGCATCCTGACTGTAAAATATCATCCCCCAGTCTCATGAGCCCTCTTTCCCATCGTTGGTCGCGGCCTGTCGTTGAGCTAGAGCGGTTTCTTCTGGCGTCAAGGACAGGAATGATTCCTTGTGTCTTTGTGCCCATCTACGTATCTACAAAGAACGACGTTCCATCATAGTACGGCTGACCACGGTAACGTTTCGACCTACTGGCGAGAAGACATGTTCCCGGTCACCGTAATCAGCGAAGAACACACAATACAGGATAGCGACTTGAGCATCCGCGTCGTCAGTGTACAGTCAAGCTGGGCTGCAATGAAAGGCGAAGACGCACTGGGTATTGTAGTATATATCAAGAAACCTGACGCCCTGTACACCCAAGGTGGTCTAAAGTCCTGTACCGTGTCATATTCAGTTTCTTTCCTGGAGAAAGGACTTTGGCGGTTGTCTTGTTTAGTGGACGCGTAAAGTCGTGTCCTGAAAAGCTGCCTCGTCCTTAGGAGCCTGCTAGTTGGTCCTAGCCCAAGCATGTGTCTCAGCAGCGAGGCCCGGTGGCGAATTGATTAGGACACTGTTTTGAAGTTTTCGCGCACTGATGCAATCCGGGTTAGGTCGACTTGGGCTTGGAGGTACGTATGTAATTAGTCTCGTTATGTTCCGAGTGCCCCACTCCACTCATTCATAAATGGACCTGCAGGCCACAACCCTTAACCACTGCCATGTCATCGAATGCGACGAACACCCGGGCTATACCTTCACCCTTCAGGTCACCACTGGATCAGAGACAGATCCAAACTCCTATCTTTATCCTCATCAGCCTCCAGCTATCGCGAGGTCACTGATAGAAACTGCCCAAGCATTAGTAAACCCCCGTGGAAAGGGTATCTACGCTACAGATGAGACTATTGATGGCATCGAGTCAAGGCTCGCTTCCGCCGAGGGTATTGTGGGCAAGCGGTATACCGACGCTGAGAAGAGAGAGCGTAGAAGACGGTTTAGACAGTGCCTTTACGAATCCCTTCCCACTGGTGAGCTGTCCCTGTTTCCTCTGGGATATACCCCTAGTGTATACACACTTCTTTCGTCAGATTACATCTCGGGAGTGATTCTTTACCATGAGACCCTTTTGGACTTCCAGATGGGCCCAGTCCTATCGAATCGAGGCATTATCCCCGGTGTACGTGCAGACACCGATGCACACCCGCTTCCGATTTCGCCCTCCGAGCCTGCAACTCAGGGCCTCGATGACTTGCTGCCTCGTCTCCAAGCAGCTGCTCACGCTGGAGCTCGCTTCAGTAAATGGCGAGCTCCCATCCTCTGCAATTCATCTACCCTTCCCACACAAGCAGCACTAGAAGTTCAGGCAGAGAGTCTGGCTCGATTCGCCGCCATCAGTCAGCAAGCAGGGCTAGTCCCTATTGTGGAGCCAGATGTCGATTTTGCGGAAGATGCCAATCTAATGCGCAGTGTTGAAGTCCACGTCAAGATTATCACCATGATCTACGCCCGATGCGCTGCATATGGTGTCCTTCTCGAAGGTATGTTTCAAGTGAGTAAACCCGTCAATGATCGGCTTTCATGTGGGCTTCTAGGCTCCCTAATCAAACCATCATTCCCCCAACCGGGTTTGAAGCACCCCTCTCGGCCGAACACTTCTGTCGAGGCTATTGGCCTCGCCACAGCCACTGTCCTTGCGCGCTCCGTTCCCGTTGCTGTCGCTGGCGTTGTTTTCTTGTCCGGTAAGTGGGCACTTCCTTCTTTTTCAAGGAGCTACAAGGGAAACGAACCACGCTTTCGCAAGGTGGTCTCTCGGATGCTGACTCAGTGCGGTACCTCAATGCCGTAAACGCCGTCGTGAATAATGCACCTTCCGGCTCACCCATGTGTTTGTCCCGTCTGCCCAATCTATCTTTCTCATTCGGTCGTGGGTTACAGGGCAGTGCCTATGCAGAAGTGGGTCAGAGGTGACGAAGCCGGAGCTAAGGCAGCAGTTCGAGGAAAGAGCCAAAGCATGCTTTTTAGCTGCTAGAGGGGAGGCGTGATCTCCAAGGCCATGGAGTTTAGTTTCGTTTTGGATGTTACCGTAACGACACTGGACCGTGCAGTGTGGATAACCTGTCACTATGAATGCATGCCTCCGCGCAGCAAGTTCTCTGAGGGTCGGTCTCCATCCACACTTGACTTGTCATGGACGTGGCACTCGGGCTGGCCTGAGTGCCCACCTGGGATGTCCTTCGCTAGGAATACGTGTTGGCTGCCGTTCGTTTCAATCTCTCTTCATCACACGCGGTTTTTAGCGCGGCAGCGGCGGGCTTCCCTGACCAACTATCAACCGGGGTTAGTGCCCTTGGGGAGCTGAGAAATAGGTCACACCTTTAATCATTTGGCTTTCATCTGTTGCAAATGGCCCTTACACTTGGCCGTTCCGCGTTTCAGGCATTAGTAACGTGCCCCTTGAGGCCGAGAAGGCTGTCCTGGACAAGCTCTAGTGTCACTTCGATAGCAAAAGCCGACCTATTTATACTCTGGATACTATCTGATCGTCTTGACTGTCACGTCATGTACAGACTCCCGGCGGTACATCAACTGGATGCGGATGTACGAGGTGGTAAGAGGTATTATGCATCCTAAATTTCGCCGAGACAGCGACAATATCTTATCACAGTTGCAATGGGGTGGTATACCGCAAGTTTTTGTGTCACCGGTTAACATTCTATCCCGCACACTCATCCTCCTGGAAGTTGAACAGCGTCCGAGTCTCAGCCGCGGGCTGCGAGTGACCATTGGCGCACAAATTATTAGAAGTATACTGTTCAATCACCACCACTCATTTAGCAAGCAACCCCTTCACAAATATAAAGCTTATCCCAGTTTCCGTCTCGCTGGCGCTATTACCCTCCTTGCTTTCGCAGATAGGCCTGCAATAACACCTACGATAACCCTAACACCACACTCTTTATAATTTGCTGCTCGAACGGGGCGAATAGTCCTCAGATCAAAGGATATGATACCCTCGCAGCTTCCCTCATTTCCCTTAAGTTGGGGGTATCCTGTGAATTCCCCTGACTGCGGCGCACGTTGGGAGCCCACGTATACGGATGCGAGCAGGACTACCAGGACAATCATAGTCACTGCTATCAATGGTGCAGAGTCGTTTAGCCTCTCTTTGAAGATCATGAACAAGTTGACAGGTAGGATCGCTGAAGAGAAGGGCTGTTAAAGGCAGTGAGACCAGGGTCCAGCGTATCTCCTAACGTGTGTGGCATGCAATAATTCTCGGATTCAAATGCGGCTCGCCACGGAATCGTGCTGGTTGTAGCCTATAGTGGTCAGTTCGGTAGGATCGTCGCCACTGCCTACCTTCCGTCTATTTACGTAAACTCGTATGGAATAATAAACTACAGGTACGTAATACACTTTGCAAGGAGACGGCCAACTGTACCAGTTTTATTTTGCCTCGGTAAGGTCTCGTACTGGTGGAAGTGCAGTTTTCATGAAACGAAACGTCTTGAAATCATTCATATACCCTTATAACCAGCGGAAAACTTTGATGGCTAGCAGCTCTCCCGCGACGATGGAAGAATGCAAGCACTGCTAGGAGCAGAGCACAATGGAACTGAGCTCCAGTCCAACAGCTCAAAATACGTCGTGCTCGTAATCCGCCCAAGTCATAACACGAGATTATTTTGTCGCTGGCAATCTGCATAATTATGCATTGACTGTGCGCACCTTTTCCACATCATGCAGTTGGGGGTCTTCCAAGACCCGTGCGCGACAGGTAAACCGTGTCTTAATCTCCTTCTCAAATAGCCTGGAGACAGCAGCACTGCAAGATGTCACCGCCTACGCGAACATCGATTCGGGCTGGCTTCAACCAATCCACCGTGATCCTGCCCCTTCACTAGTTGAGCTGTCACGAGTGGCTTCCGAGGATCGAGCAAGGGCCATAGAGTAAGGACAATACAAACCTACCCAATCCATCGGCGGATATGGGCCCCCAACTACGCCAATTGGCAGATCACAAAACCACTCCAAAGCGCACATTCAGTGCAGCAGGCGCTTTATCCCACAGACGCGTAGATAACCCTCTGATAATGAAAAACAGTAGCAATCCAACTAGCACGAAGACCCTAAGAATATCAATCACAATGTATCCTCACTGGGCAGGAGACTCATCCGGTATAGTGTGTGGTTTCCCCAGCGCCTTGGTTACCAAGTAGAGGTAGCCCATGACGGTAGAAAGGATTATGAGGAACGTTCGGCGCCTGTCTACTTCGCTAGCGCACTCGCGGCCACAGCTAGATGTAAAGACACTTCCTAGAAGAAACTCCAACAATTTCCGCTTCATGGAGAAAAGATAGGGCGCTTAAAATCGAAGAATGTGTCGCTCTCGATCTAGCTTTGTCGTGTATACGAAGATCAGAGTGCGGCCGGCGGCGTGTTGATGCTGATCGAAGAATTTCCGTTTCATAAGACACGTTAAGGAAGTGCAACCCAAACATGTGTCGATGTTTGACGGCAAACCCACTCGTTCGTATCATAATGGTGGTCACGCGGGGGGCAGACAGAGGAAGAGACATTTGCTGGTCAGACGTTACGATCCCGAGGCTCCGAATTCGCTAGTAAGTATGGCAACTTTTGGTAGCCATTGGAGACACTCAGGTCAAGGTCCCTTGAGAGGCGCTCGCTCTCTGTCACGATTGGCGCCAGGAAGAATTGTTTCCCTCGCTTCAGCGATGTAACGCAAATTGGCTAGCGTGTCCACGCATCTGGTAGGGTATAGCATCTTCTCCTATTTCCGAAGAGTATGGTTGCAACTCGATATGCAGCGAAATGATGTCTAAAACCCGCGTTTGGCTTACTGAAGCCATCCCACTCCTGCTATAATTAAAAATATCAGTGTGTTTGCGCAGTGAGGAAGCTTCCTTTCATGCAAAATATCAAGAACGAATGACGTATGGACAGTCTGTATCATGTGGGCCAGTAGCTCTATCACGGGGGTAGTCGGCGACTCAACAAGGTTCCCCAACAGATGTTGGACCGTCCACATGAAGACACCGGATGCATCCCGAAGGTGGAATAGCTTGCCTGGCCAAAATTCCATTTCAATTGACAGAAGATATCAACGGGAAATGCACGATGAAGTTGAAATCTAGCGCCCACTTTGAAATCACCTTCGAGCCACCGCAGAATTCTGGACAAGGCGCATCTCCGTTGGCCGGCGCCTTCGGTGACGCCGTCGCCGTCGTAGACTTTTTTCACACTTCCGGGTAGTAGCGGAATCATTTCCCCCAGTTATTTGCGAGCACAAGCACCACGCGGCGATCAAGCATCTTACCAACACCTCAGCTGCATATACTAGGGGCCGCCTAGGACCCTGCTTGCATCGCGCGGAACCTGGATGTTAGTATTGTAGCAAGATAATCACGGTTCAGGGTTTCAGACACCAACCGCCACCCATTTTCCACATACTATACTCAGACTCGCGACGGGTGAAAGGGTAGTGAAAGGAACTGCCAGTCTATTATAGTCCGAGGAAATTGCAATGACTCAATGGATCATGCAGTTGTGTTTGTTCTTGTGTACAATTTGGACACGAAGCCACTAACACCAGTGCAAGCAAGGCGCGCGACGTCGAACAGCCTTCTTGCCAGGGTGCCCTTGGCTACATTGATTGCTGTCTGCTTGAAAGCTCTGTCCTATGGGCCTGAGGGAAAGTAACCTCTGCCAAGAGTATAGGACAGCAATGTCGGGTTCCCCTGACCACCCAAGCCTAATACATTGCAAACATTAATGTGATGCGGGGTTTGCTGCCGCTTCCTTGCCCTCGGGAAGCCGAGAGGTAGGTCATACCATCGAACATGTGGTTTTTATCGGTTGTCAGTAGCCAATAAACTCGGTCGTCCTGCGTTTCGGACATTAACACCAGGCTTCAGACAAATTGTATTTCCCCTCGATGGCAGACCTCCTTTGTAACCGAGACGCTGTTCTCACTACCTTGACTCCTATGACATTCGCCAACTGCCGATACGTCAAATCCAGGAAGCGGTAAGTCTTCAACGATGCTGTCCATTTGAAATTTAGCAGAGACAACGACAAGCTCTTGTCATAGTTCAATGGCGATGCGAAGTCATGCGTCCAGTCCATTTCTCCATATGAGGTGGTTTGCCACCAGCTGTTAGGCCAGGGGTTGACAGGCTCTCCTGCTCGCTCATTTACTCTTGGCGGCCGAACGGCGCCCAAGTTTCGTCGAGGGCTGTGACTGTCGATGTATAAAGCGTTGGCTGCAAGAAGTGCGTAGTTTCATCACCTCCGCGCTTCGTAACATCCTCCACATCTCCTTCACGAATATGAAGTTTACCTCAGTCATCCTCGCTCTCGCTGCTTTTGCCCTCCCCGCTATCGCGGACGACACTGTCAGGGTTACCTACAATACCATCTACGACAACCCAAACACCCCACTCGTTATAACTGCCTGCTCGAACGGGGCGAATGGTCTTCAGACCAAAGGGTACAATACCCTCGGGCAACTTCCCAAATTCCCTTTCGTCGGAGGTATTCCGGGTCTTGCCTGGAACTCCCCGGACTGTGGTTCTTGTTGGCAACTCTCGTACAAAGAGGCGAACGGGAATACTAGGACAATCCTAATCACTGCTGTCGATGGTGCAGGGTTGTTTAACCTCTCGTTGGAGGCGATGAACGCGTTAACTGGTGGGATTGCTGAAGCGAAGGGGACCGTAACGGCCACCGCGACTAAGGTAGCTCCTAGCCTTTGCGGGATGAAGTAATTATCAAGCGGTCAGTCCACGCGCGACTCGCAACAACTTCTGACAGCTAACCGTGCTGTTTTAGTAGAGCGCATTTTCGGACAATTGGAGTCGTAAAGCGTGATAGGAACTCGATGGACTGTTGCTACAAAATACATTTCTTTAGGGAGACAAGTATCACTGCTTGTTATGTGTTCGGTTTTCTCTCTCTCTCTCTCTCTCTCTCTCTCTCTGTATTTAAATGAAACAGGGCCCCCTGTGGGCCGCACTGCCTGTGTGAATGCCATATTGACAGAGCCTTAAGACCTCACAATTGTAGAAAGACGACCTTTGCAAATGAAATGTCCTGAAGAACATCCATGTGGGTAACTCCCATAACTCACCCAGGACAAAAGCGACAAAAGCGGGAGAAGCACATTCAATGGAGTGGGGCTGAAACCCAACTGTCACTTTCAATTAGCCCCTGACAGACGCCAGACTTTGCGTCGATGGCAAACTACCAAGTCGCGTGTCTAAACCCTTTCACATTACATATGTATACTCGCAAAGTAATGTCTGATCCAGGACTGTGCCTGTGCTTTGATCGGTACACATTTTAAATGAACAAACAAGCCTGGATGCTGGCTGCAAATCGTAATGCCCGAGTGGCCCCTGAACTTGGCATTAGAATCCGAAGGCACTTCAACTAGTGATTGCTTACGCTAAAATCCACAGGCGGTGGCATTGAGCTGCGTCACGTTTGCTGTGACCTCTCCCGCTTCATAGCCCGTGATACCAGCTAAGTAGCCGAACGATTGAGGAGAAAGGTTGAAAGTAGCTGCAGCGTCTATAGCAGTGACTACCACAGTGTTGATAGTCCCGTTTGGAAACTGGTACGCAAGCTCCCAGCAGGTCCCACATAATGTGGAATTCCAGGTGAGGTTTGGAATACCGCTAACATTAGGATAGGTGGGCAGGGACCCCAGATCTGTGTATCCCTTGGTTATAAGTCCGTTGACTCCATCAGAGCATGCAACGGTGGAGAGAGAGGTGTTGGAAAACCTATAGTCAATGCTATAAGTGACCAGAGTTGTCGTTTGATTGAGCAGAAGTAGTATGAGGGATGGAAAACGCTACAAGTGCAGCAAAGATCGCAGTGAATTTCATGTCTGAGGAGCGTTCCACTGGAAGGAAACCGATGATGATGATGATTGATATGTACCCATGACTTTATACCTCGCTAGACACAACGAGAGAACGGTAACCCATAACCATCACCAGTGACCACACAGCCGACAGTACATGTGGACAAATCAGATGACAAGCGGCACGACTTAACTGCAACTGGAAGGAAAGTGTCTTCCAATGGCAGTTGGACAGCACCACCCTGTTATGGCTGGCGTTGGTCATCCATGTTGGATCGCAACAGTGCCTCCGTCAGCAGACGTGCGCAGAGAATGTGGGCCAGACATTGAAGTAATGTTGAACGCAATGTGAGCTAGTTAGTATTTCCACAAGCAGAGGTGTTCTCGAAAGAAGAATAGGATTGTTCAGGTAGCATCACGGAACAGTGAAACGGTGGGGGTTAGGCGGTTACACCTGGACCAGCTGCTCCACAATTTTATTTTGGTCAGAACACAGATTATAGCGGTCCACATGGATCTTGTTCCAAGGACTCCAATCGTACCTGAAGCACCACCATGTAATTTCAAAAAGAGTATCGGGGATCACATCGATGCCGACGTGATCCATTTATGATTTCTCGCTCTGTGGTCAGCGTGGACATAGGGGAAAAAAGGTTTAACTTACCGGGCTAATGGCAGGTCACCGGCCACAGGTAGCTTGCTAAGAACAAAGTTCTGCGTTAACCCAGGTCACATAAACCCACTCAACTCATCAACAGGTCTGGAAATCATATCTGTCAGCAGATGAGTGAAAGCCATATCACTGGAGGCATTTATCTAATCTTTGAGCCACAAACAGTGAAAGAGCATAAAAAGAAACAAATACTATGTTTCAGAAAATTGAATGTTTTTACCGTGTTCTCTTTTGTGTTTTGAAACACAGTAGCTAGTTTTCAACGTTTTATTTGTTTAAGCAGCCCCTCAGTGAGTATGATGCACATGCCCTCAGGTCCGGAGGCTAAAGAGCAGTCGTAATTTATCAGCATCTTTGCAACGCACCTAAAAGGATATGAAGGCAGTTTATACTCCCCACCATCCTACGAGTAACGAGTTTATAATGACGTCCAAGACTATCCCATTCGTCACGTGCGTAGTACCCAGACGACTCATCACGTGTACTAGCGCTTCAATCTTCCGCAAATCAGGAAGTAGAATATGGGAGAACCGGTTGCTGGAGCTGTACGGAGCTGGATTTAGGCGTTCGCTACCGGTAAACTCCTTGATGTATTGACAATATAAATGTCAATGTACCATCACTATGACCGGACGGGGTGGCTTGCAAGCCCAGTACTTTGGCTATTTGTTGCCTAACAGTCCGCAGCAATGAAATGAATGACTAGACGACCAGCCTCGAATTCTGATCATGATTCGGCAGCTTACTGGCGGCCTAGGGGAGAGAACGTGGAGATAATACCTGCTAAAAGTATGCGAGGCCGTCAATTTCCGCACGACACCAAGGCGCTCACGCAAATGCGCGGAGTGCACTGTAGAGTAACAGTTCGAGACCGTAGAACGATTAATTGATTGCTCTTACACTGAAGAGTTAAGACCATCAGGAAACTTTGCGGTCGGGAAAACCCACAACGGTGACAGTCTGCATCGTAAGATGATCGTCCGGCTATTGAAGTGAATCACCAAAAACTCAGGAAAAAAAAATCAACACGGGTCATGTTCGTGATCGAAAGGTTTCAACCTTCAAAGCGTCGACACATTCCCATGTCGAACGATTACTTATTGTCTCGCATCCTTGAACGGATATCGGCCGATGTAGTTCAAGAACCATGGTTGTACGTAGGACTTCAGAGAATAGTGAGTTACTTTCATGCACTGATTTGGGTGTTCTGATTGGCGGTTGTGCACCTGAGTCGAGGCTTGCCGAACAATTTACTGGATTGGCCAGCATAGCAACCACATTGGCGACACCCTGCTGTTCGCCTCGGTGAAGCCGAAATTGGCCAGGGTTCCTGATAGTTCTATATGCCACGTTCGCCTACATGTAGCCGAAGCCGCGACGCGACTGATTATGTCGGGCGACCGTAGACCAAGGGTCGGGTCCGTACAGTTTCGCTATTGAACTTATGGGGTATGGTTGCGACGACTAGATATCAGTATTCAGATTGTAGAAGCACACCTCTGCATCTAAAACACAAGAACCGAGTAACGTACTGTATGACGGTGTCACACCGGCTAGTAGTGTTATCATGGCGATAGTCTATCTACGTTCCACCGAGGTTCTTCATCAGATGCTGATCCATCCAGGCGATGATATCGGATGCGATCGTGCAGACGCGATGGCTTGCCTAACCAAAATTCCATTTCACTGTCCGGAAGACATCAACGATGCGAAATCCATGAAGATGAAATCCAGCGCTTACTTTGGAATTACTCTCCAACCACCCCAGAATTCTGGAGTAGGGACATCTCCGACGTCAGCGTCTTCGGTCCCACCGAAGCGCTCGTGAAACTTCTTCAATCTGATGGCAAGGTCATTTTCCCCGATGACACTGCTTTGTTTGCTAGCCCAAGCACCAAGCTGACTGCCCGCGGGGCGACTCTTGAAGTACGCTTCATTTTCCTCTGTGCTCATTCTCTCTGCCCGGCCAACGATCCTAACCTGGCGTGACATTTCACGCCAGAAAAACAGGAGTGCAGCGTTGGGATTCTCCTCCAATTCCTTTGACTTGCGTGAGGTATAGTTTGTGTAAAAGACAAAACCGCGCTTGTCCAGTTGTTTGAAGAGAACCATGCGAGAAGAAGGTATGCCCGATGCAGTGGCGGTAGATAATGACATGGCTTCCGGTTCCTTTACGCCTGCGATGCGGGCTTCATTAAACCAAACGTGAAATTGTTCTAGAGGCGAGCGAAGGACGTTGGTAGGTGTTATATGGTCTGGAGTGTTGTACTGGACATGCGAGCGGACATGAAGGGTGTCCGTCGTCTCTGCTACTTCCACCAGGTCCATAACTGGTGGGTTGGGTATCAATCTAGGGGTGCTCTTGGGACGTGCGAGGAAACTCAGAGATGCAAACTGAACTGAAGGTTCGAGAGCATCCACTGACCAAGTGCATCAAGTTGGCGTGACTCCACGAATCAAGCTAGTCACTAGTACTTTTCTCATCACTCAGCCACTCCAGTCCTTACATGCATCACTTACAGCTCCAGCGTTCGAGCCATCATCTCAGCCGCACATGTAGCGGTGTATTCAGCTCTGCGGAATTGACCGCGTAATGGCCGCTCCGCAATCATTTCCACGCAACATTACTTTGCGGAAGTTGTCGGAGGTAATGTGTGGCAGTCAACTCGACATGTGAAACGTCCCGTCGAGTCAGGGATGTTTCCTTATTACTGTAAAATGTGTGCAGCTCATTGGCTTTCCTTCAGGGCTTCATGGTCATGTACGTTTGAGAAAGAATGACGACTCCTAGAACTTTTTCTCTTGACGCTGTAAGCACTCTTCCAGTGGCGTGGACGAATTGACAGATACGAACTGCGTAGAAGTTCATAAGAGAGTGATCTATCATCGTACTCCGTATGTTCCGCGCCAAAACTTCAGTGGCTTGCTCGGCGGTCCTGGTTCGCATGCATGCACAACTTTACTGACCTCCACTGAACTCTATTAATATTAGTTCTTTGACTGCGGTTGGGAATGACTGAAGCGAACAACTCATTTATCTCCGATTGATTTCTATTTATCGACCTTACAGGTCCGAAGTTCCCGTGTGGTAGCAGGGGGTCTATGGATACCGATCCCAGAATATGTTGCGCATACTGAGGTATGTGCGATGAAATGGTACGTCCGTATCATCCGATATGGAAAGAAGAATGAACGAGCTATGCAGAGACTGCCTGTAGAATTGGTATGTCCACGAGGGTTAAATTACCGCCTTGGCTGTTGCCAGGCTCCTTCTTCCCCTGGGTACTTGATGGCCCCCAAAGAACAATTGACCAACAGCGGATGGTGTACGTAAACAGTGTTATGTACAGCGATTAGATGGGCGGCTCGCTCACTATCTGCAATAACCTTCGCTTTCTATCTATTAAGGACAGCTCACGCCACCAGTTCATTCACAATTCATTGGCTTATAGAGCGGAAATGGCAAGGTTCAGCTTCGCTTAGCTGCGATGGGGATTGATAACGATTTTCGGACCGTTGAAGCAGGTTTGTTGATACTTCCATTCAGGATCGACCCCCTGGTCATTGTCTCGCAGTAGTTGAGGGCTTTTCGATGGAAGAAGGCCAACGCTCGAGACAGACAGTTGGACACCATCGCTCAGCCGATGCGGCATCATTTCTACTAAGTAGCAAAGGCACATTAACCCAAGGTTCTTGCACGTTACTATTTGCCCATGTATACTTAGGGAGAAAATCGGTGTTATCGAGTTCGTTTGTTGACAGCATAACTGATGAGTTTGTTACATAGTAGTTGTCGAAAGGCATGTTACAACATTCCGGGCAGCTTGTTTGTGGTCTCGAGACAGGCGAACTGCACGTGTTTGGTGCTTATGGCATGACGGCACGTGCTGTTTTGGCTCGGATCTAAGATCTGCTTATGGCAGAGGTTATTTACCCTGCGCGTCGTGGGCCTCGCAGCTTCATCCCTCAGCGTCCTCCATGCACTCCATATCTGATCTCACTACCTTTTGCAGGAAAACGACAGGCGATGTACCACCAAATTTAGTGGTACGCCCTACTACCACATCGTCTGCTTTACACGCTTACGCCCATGCCAGGGAGCATCCACTACAGTGGTGGGCTCGAAAGTGTATCTTTTTGTGCGTTAGTGCCATCCAAACCTTGTCAAGAGTACTTACGCGATTCAGGGTGGTCGTCTGGTCACCGAACGCCGTACGGTATCTGACCTCTATGTCTTTGACTTGGACACTTTCGTCTGGAGGAAAATAGGAACCTTTCGAGGAACGACGACGTTCCGGAGCCTCGATACTTTCACAGTGCGGAAACATGCAAGTCACCGTTCTCTGATTATGTCCACTTCCTCGTTCTCAGCAATCTACAGGGAACAATCAACTCATTATATTCGGCGGCATGGGCAACGTCCCTAATTCCACCAGCGTTGAATGATCTATGCGTATTAAATGACATTCGTTTCCTCGATTTACAAACCATGCACTGGCTACCCACTTTATCCACAAATGGAATCCTGCGCGATTCAGGCTCAGAGACACTCCTTCCAAAACCTCGCTATGCTCATCTGTCTTCCGTTACTGCGGACCGCTTGTTTATCATTGGTGGCCAGGATCTATCCAATATGTGGTTAGACGACGTCTATGTATATGACCTTTTAGGAAAGGTCTGGGTGCAACGGGGGACTTTTCCTCACCATTGTGGCACTTATCGGAGTGTCGCTGTATCCGCAAATCAGCGGGTTCGCATTCCCCGAAATAAACCACGTTCCTCAGATGCTAGTGCACCGGGCGGCTCACCGGGATCCCACTTTCGGCCGGACAAATTGTCACCTTCGTCCGCCGTCACGCCATCTGAATCGTTGATTCATCTTCCATATTCTGCCGCTCCGACGGATGACTTTCCAAACGATATCTACCTCTACAGTAACTACAACGTGAGTCTTCTTCTGCAGAGTTGTATCGAGCTCATGACACGTGCGTCCCGTAGTTCACAGACGTCAAGCGAGAACTTCAAGTTTTCTCTCCCCTACCGGATACCGACTTTACTATCACCGACCGGTCATCATCGATGAGTGGCACGACCTTTCCTCCGGGTCTACGATTCCCCTCTGGCGCTATCTTGGGCAATCACTTCATCATCGCGGGAACTTATCTTGCCCACACTTATCAGTCATACTCAATATGGGCTCTTGACCTACATTCTATGATTTGGACTCGCATAGATCCTGGCAATGCGCTTGCAGCTGGATCATGGTTCAGGGCATGTCTCTGGGCGGAGACTAACAAGTTTGTAGTTTTGGTAACCGCAACGGCAACCTCGTCGAAGATTACAACCGTAGACTCCTAAGCTGGGATCATGTCGCCGTGATCGATTTGGAGTCGTTCGGCATCTACCAACCTCCCCCACTATCTATAGATATTCCGATGCAGGAGTTTGGTCTCTCTTCGCTTGAGAAATTGTCTATTGACTGATTTTGAGGTTGTCTGCGATGACGGCCGCAAAATCAGGTGTTCGAGGAGGCTTCTGGAAGACCGGTGGCCATGGTTCAAGGACCAGAGGGTTAAGTTCCTGGCACGTGCTGAGCAAGCCATGGAAACTTTACCTTCGTCATCGATGGACGTTGGATTACCCGACCTGCCAGGAGCTCCACATTCTCTCGAGACTCGACCAGATCCACGTCTAACGCCGCGGGCCTTTAATCTATCAGAACCGTACCCTATCACATTGGCGCTCCTGCAGTATTTTTACTCCCTTGCCCTTATTACCCCGCTGCAGCATGCTCCTGCCGTGCTAAGCCAATTGCTGATTCTCTCAAGCACGTATCAAATTTCCCACTTGCAATCATTAGTTAAGCACGCCATGCATCGCGCCCTCTCAAACTCGACGTCTGTGGGTGTGTACGAGGTTGCGACGCTCTGCAGTTGCCGCAGCCTCCAAATCCGGTACGTTTCCATATGTCACTTTCCCATGATCCGAGGAACGGTTGACTTAATCGGGTTGTAGCGCCCTGAAGACCGTGATGGTACGTGTGATATTTTGCAGGGGTGACCTGGTATTGAAACTCAGTTATTACAGGCTTACAGTCAGCGACGAACAGAGCGTTCGCATGCAGATAGCAGAGGAGGAGGGGGAGGAGGGGGAAGCCGGAATTTAGACCAAGGTGATAGTGAACACCAAGTTCGCGGTTCGGACGACGCACTTGGGTCGCCCAATCGCCCGCGAGGAACGTCTGATGCCAGATTCCCGGGTACTGGTGACCAGCAGAGTGCGACTTCGAACTCCAGAGGTCATGTCGGGAACCAGAGTGAGTAGAATGCATATGTTAACGTGGTCGATAAGTCCATAGAATTCTAACCGTGTGATGTTTTGCGTGACATATAGCCGCCGCTGAGGCATCGCGTCGGATATCGGATAAGGCCGGATCATTCATATCACGCTCACAGACACAGCAACCCGGCCATAAAGCGACATCATCGCAATCGACCTTGACGCCGCCAAGACCCAGGCCCACGGTGCCCGCTCATCGACGGAGAGTGCCCAGTATCGTCTCGGTCCACACAGACCTCGAGCTTTGCGCTGTAGCGGACTTGCTATCACCTTCTGTCGGTCATACGCCCTCCTTCGACGAACAAGAATTTAATGGGGTGGCATTAGACGACGGCTGCGACGATTACTTGGATGCAGACATCAACCCGCTCATACGCACTGTCCAAAACGCAACCCTCCGGTCTCACATTCTCTTAGAGCACGAAGAACCTCTATCCCCTCCGTTCGATGCATCTTTTCCTTATTCCACCCCAGGACACTCGGAGTCAGAGCAAGACTCTGATGATATTTATCCGCTACCTCGCTCGCCGGCGTACCTCAACCTGTCTAGTCGCCCCCGGCCACGAGCACGTTCTAATACCGGCGTAAGCGCCAGTGACAGCGATACCCCTTCCTTGTCATCCTCCACCTCGTTCAGCTCTGTCTCAAGCGCCACATACTCTCAGCCTCACTCTCCTGCGACTCTAAAGACCCCGGTTGATCACATCCCTCCCCATCGGCCAACTGTCAGGGAGGAGCGCTCGCCTGTCACTGACGAAGAGCGCGATGCTCGCAGGTTCTCTCAGAGCTCGGGTAGCATTAGATTTGCGCCCATTGATGTTCCATCCGATACGGAAAAATATGAGCGTATGCCCAAGGCTGTCCAGCCGCGTGCACCTGCCAAGATTCGGAACGTCGAGCGCCTGCGACTCAACGTGCCGCCTCCTCCGACACATTTCCCTACCATTTCCCCAGTAGTACCCTTGGGGGGAGGCCCTGAATCTCGCGCGCCGTTTTCGACACCGAGTAGATCCTCTAATTCCAGTGAATCTATAACGCCTACGCCGAGCGTTCGAACAGCCAAACTTTCGCTCAGCAGATTTTCCAAACCTAGGAAGTTGTCGCTTTCCCACACTGGAGCGGAGCCATCATCTTCGCCGACTAGTATTGCAACGGGTAAAGATTCCAAGAAGGAAGAGGCAAAGGAAATCAAATCTCGCAAGGCAGAGGCAAAGAGGATGAAGAAGGCAGAGGAGAAGGACAGGATGGAACGACTAGCTGAGGAACTCAAAGAACGTCAGAGACGCAAGATGCTCGCCATGGATAGGCGCTCCATCACCTCACGTAGGTCAGGGGGACGCAGTAGGCGCCAGTGGGACGATGATCGTGCCATGTATGACGGTCTTGGTGCAGTGTTTTAGATTTCTTGTCTGTTTCATCTATGCTTGCTTTACTTTTTGTTTACATTTTATTGTAACGTGTGCGTTGCAGATGTGTCTGTCGTTACCCTTCGCGCAACCTCATCTTGTTGTCGTCGTCGTCGTCTGTTGTTTGGCATATATTTTGTGGATGTGGGTATCTAATCCCGCTGTAGAAGTTTGAACATCTTGTGTCTTGCATAGTCCCAATATTAGATACACCTTCATTCAGTTTCTTCATCGGAAATGTCAGGAACAATAGTAGCGTTCACGCAAGTGCGCCAACAGACGCAGTACACCGATAATGCAGCTGCAGGGTAACAACATAGGCACAGAGCAAATGACAGCTAGTACTCATCCGTACACATAAGATTCAAGTGTTGTCGGAACCAGAGGGGGTAGGGGAGGCAGAGCTTTCGCCCCTAGCACATTCTGACCCAGAATACTGGGTGTCTCTGTTGTTATTATCATCTACTGGCAAAACTCTTATACCACTGTTGAACATTCCTTTTCCTTCGGAGTTAACAATGTGCAGGACTTCCCCGATTTGACGGTCAGCAGCTTTCAGAAGAGCCTCCGCCTCTTCAAGGTCACCGGTAGCGATTGTTTGCATCAATTCGATCTCTCGAAGG
Source organism: Pisolithus marmoratus (assembly GCA_024613145.1). Classification (NCBI taxonomy): domain Eukaryota; kingdom Fungi; phylum Basidiomycota; class Agaricomycetes; order Boletales; family Pisolithaceae; genus Pisolithus; species Pisolithus marmoratus. The sequence continues at coordinate 88,755 of JANFAE010000366.1, forward strand.
CGGAGACGATGATACCTGAGGCCTGGAGCACATGCATCTCGGGTGGCCCGAGCGACCTGCAGCGTGCGATGGGCACGAAGGTACTCGACCTCTTGAGATATGCTGCCTGTGGCCTGTACACCACTATCAATGGTCAGGTATAGCCGTTTTCATGGATTCTCTGACCGATGTCATCAGTTTCTTGGGCCTTTTGTGCGGGGAACCACTTCTATCAGACGGCAAGGTCAACTGAAAGTGAGTGCGTTTGTGACTCTTGGCTCAATGCAGGATGATCTGAAACCATGTTCTCCTTTGACTTAGTTTGTAGAGGGCTCATCATATCCGTTTTCGATGAAGGCGGCATCGACGGAAGAGCAAAATGACTAGGCTGTGGCGTGCTGAATGATGAATGATCCCCTAACAACTGCACTGACATCTTGGTACCAATGGACGAGTGGTAGTTAAAGTCAGGTTGGTGGGTGGCAGCACGACCGCCACGATCCGAAACCCTAACCCTATAGCCCTCTACTCTAGCAATATCGATCGACTTTACCAGAACAATCTTACTCATGTTCATCGTCGCAGTAGCAATGGCAACTTGAATCCCATCAATGTAGGGGAACCAACGTATACTGTATGCAACATGCTCAAAGAGGTACAAGCCAAGTGTAAAGCGTGTGAGAACCAATAATCGTGTATGAGCTCGTCCTAAATACTTGGGGACATATCAGTCCTGAGCAGGTACGATGTTCGAGAGAAGTAAGGCAGTGGATAATGCTTGATTAAACTCTTCGGACAGTACTGATGGCAACGGATTGGCAGTCCGGCTGACAGGGTCAGGATTGTCCCGTGTGTGGTCATGATCGCGGCCGTCCTGCGCGTTGCTATGCCCCCCGCCATTCCCGGCGCTGTTTGCATTGCTTGTTCCTGAGTTAGACGTATCATCCCGTGAGAAGGCCCCCCCTGTAGATGATTGTGTAAGTACGGGGGTGCCTAGTATGACATGATTAACTGCGATCCTTCCATCAGCCAAGCCACTCTATCACCATTTCAGAATTTGGGAACATACACTCTTTCGTATGGGCTGAAGCGAGATAAGAAGTCAGCCCGTAAGAGCCTCAAAGATGACCTGTGGACACGTACCGAGATCCTTTTGTCGACCACACGAACTTCCAGCTTCACAATCCGGCCGACGTTGTAACAGACCTTTCTGAAATGCGCTTTCTCGCTCTCGAATCCACCATTCCTTCAGTCCCCACAGGAGTATCTCGGCCGCGCAATGCCTGCAAATGCGCGTTCGGAGTGCACTTGGATCGTCATCGACGCCAGGAGTAACACTGTGGATGTCAGCAAAAACTCCGGATTCTATTAGTGGCCGGAACCCATGAGGCTGAGTTTGGGCGTGCAACACAATCTAGAACAATCAACTCCATAAGTACTTTGGAACATCCCAAACAACGTGCATGCTAACGTCACGATATATCTTCTTCGGAGTCATTTGGCGAGCAGTGAGATAGTCGAATAAGATCTCGACTTCTACGAAGTTGCTGTCGAAACATTCATAAATTTCTGACGATTGGACAAAATCGCTCAGATCGTTCATGTCGTGTGGTTGTTGGGTATTCAGGGGCAAAGCGGTACACCGTCCGTGCACGGATATCCCACAGAACGATACTTGGCAGAAATCACACTTCGTTGTGATCGGCGCTTGCAGTGCGAGAAGGCTTTCACTGTGCGAACGATACGTCAGAATGCACGTTACGCGTGCGTAAGTAGCCATACCAGTTCCCGCAGTACGCGTGGCCAGGTGGTGCACCGTCATCGACATGCCACGCTCGTTCAGGGTCCGTAGCGTAATCGATGATTGGCTGAGGGCATGTCCACCCGAACTGATTATCAGGTGCGCAGTGGGGACATGGTCGCGCATAGTCCCAATCCGGTGTATCGTTAAAGCTAGGTTCGGGCGACGGCTCGCGCGGCGCCGGGATCTGAATGCAAAAAGAAATCGAGCAGTGCAGGAATTCACTGAGCATAACATCAGATTGGCAAACCATACACGGATAGCAATTATGGACTGCTCACCCTCATTGGTTGACCAGGCTTGTATACTTCGTCTGCCTGCATCCGCTCCCCTTCTGCACGCGCTTTAGACGGGTCTGAACGAAGTAGGATGTCTATGATCGTTTGAAGGGGTCGCGAAGGTGTGACGTGCGTCGACACTCCGCGGCATGCTGGGCAATTCGTGCCACCGTTCTGCGAAGGCTCACCGTGTCAGCATCACGCGCACCATTCCATGAATCACAAATGAAAATGAACCGGAAGCTTGTTGTATTGACTGGGGAGTGCACCCAAGGAGGACATAGGGGAACGGTGAAGGGCACCTCACCTTTATCCAAAGCACGCAGCAACTACACCATGGATAAACAATCGGTATCAGCATGCCGCACAGTGTGCGAGATCCATGGTACTCGTACCTCCCACAGAAGAAATGCTGACAAGGCGAGACCACGACAGGACGATACAACAGTTCCGAGCAGCACCCGCACTGAAGTTCTTGGACAAGGTCTTCGACGAGTGCACTGTACTTGGTAGTGGCTGTTGAGATAGAGAGTGACGACGATGTCATTGAGGAAACGGGAGGTGGTGAGGTGGTGCCGGTGGCAGAAAGGGCATTAGAGGACTCCGCGTGTGCATTGCGGTTCGATGTTAGCGATGCTGTTGTAGAATCCGTGTCCTCCCTGAGGCGTTTCCTACTGACTGCATCGTCGAGTCCCTCGAACGAAGGAGAAGCACCCCGTTTTGTGCTCGACCCTGTTTGACCTTGCGGAGGTCGGTTGCTGGCTTCATCCGCCAGCTCGAATGACATACTAGTAGTCATGGTCACACCGCCGAATGGTACGCGGTCCATTGCGACGCGGACGTCTTCCTGTTCCATCAGTAAGTGTTTGTTGACTCTACGCTCGAATAGCAAGTGACTCGGACGGCAGTGAACGAGAAGGTGGAGAGGATGGCATTTCAGCAATATGGATGAGTAATTTCCTGAATTGGAAAGTGTCTGGTATGCCCATTACCGGGTGGATCTAATCTACCGTACTAGAGCGATGAAGTATTGCACGAACAACAAAGCATTGGGATAACTGCTACATGGGAATCAAGACAGAAAGACCGCACAGTCGGATAACAAGGAGAAAGCAATGCACTGCTACAGGACTAGAACACGCTCTAGATGCTTGGGGGGTCAGGGGGCGGCGGAGGCCTCCCCGTCATCTCACAAGCTCGCGCCAACCACTTTCTCAACGCCGCTGCTTTGGCTGTTTGCGCTGATAGTCGCGGTCAAAAGTCAGTAAACCCCAAATGCGAGGTGTTCAATCAAGGGTACCATACCTCGACACGGCCACACCGCAGACAGATAATCAATGGGTTTAAAGAATGCAATACACACGTCCACGGCGAGCGTCAACGAATTGTCACGCTCCCAAAGGGAAAGTGCTCTGCAGGAAATTAGACCAAACGACTGTCGAGGAAACACGGAAGGAACGCGTGCACCGACGTACCTACGAATTTGACTCATGAACCAAAACGTGAAGACCGGTCGGTGGATAATTGACTGCCCGGCATGCCCCGTCAAAGTGCTCATCCGCTCTACAACACCTTGCGCGACGCTGGCTTGATGTTTCACTGCCAATTTCATCGGCGTTAGCTGCATTCACCACACGCGATCAAAGGAATAATCAAGACCTACACCACTCCTCCGCTTTTCCACGGTGGAAGATGACACTTGTATTACTGCCATCAATCGGTCAGCCCAGCCGCACGAAACACCGGAACTGGGAAAGCACGCGTACATCGTCGCGATAGGAATGTATTTTTGGAATTCGTTCGAAATCGTATACCTCACGCTAGTCAACGCCCATAGCATTAGCCGACCACTTCACAAAACAAGGATAGTAGGCTCCACTCACTTAAATAAGAGCTCCCTCCCTTGATAAAAATAACTTCTCTCCAAGCCACAGGTATGGGAGTCAAGTGCCCGCTCAAGTTTATCTGCCTCTAGCCAGGCGTTTACGCCAAATCTCGCCCGGTCAGCTTCGCTCGCATCCCCGTCCCTTCGCATTCGCAGACAACCGTGCCAGAGAAGGGCTGTGCGGTAGAGTAATGCCCACACTGTATTCTTGGCCCAGATCGCCTCGTAATGTGAAATCATTGCTTCCCCGGGGAAGAGGAGGGCGAACTAACCAGGACAGGTCAAAGCAGTTCTCCGAAAAATGAAATAGTATTCAACCCACATTTGCAGGTTCCCCAATGAAATAATCTGGAATATTCAGTCCCGCAGAATGCAAGTACGACAAAGACCCCGCAGCAAGCATCATTGAATTCCAACACAACCTTCTGCAGGTTTCTTTTCTAACCTCTCCGGGCGTCCAAGCATCGTCCCATCCGGGCGTAGCAACCAGAAATGGGGTATATTCGCGCGAAGCGGGCCAAGATTGACCAAGGGAAAGAGAAGAGCAAGCACAATCACGGATGGGGTAAGACTGCGCCGTCCCACCAAGGGCATTTACACACTCGTCTGTACTGTACCGCGAAGAGGAGGAAGAAGAGAGAGAGGTCTGATGTGGACCCTCAACTACAGGGACAGTGTTGCGGTTGAAGCGTACAGCGGCAAGGTTTTCCTCGTCGAGGGTCGCAAGCGAAAGTGCGCGAATGATGGTGTCAAGTATGAACAAGCTAGACTTGGCTCGCTCACCCGCGTGGCTTGGATGTGGACAGATTTCGAAAAAGGCAAGCAGCTGCCAGAAGTTCATAATCACATAGTCAGACGCATGTGTCATCATTCCGCCAGCTGTCACAAAGCATGCGAGATAAAGAACTGAGTGCTTACCCAAGCAGCTTGTGCCAATTCCTCATCCACCCACCGCGCGCACAGACTTGCCTCCAGTGCCCCTTGCGCCATATCCCTTAATCTCAACGCCATCTCTCTTCCTTCGCTCCCCCTACCGATTTCCGAACTCTGAAGAAGAGTCGCGACAGCCAAGGCGGCATAAGCTAAGCTTGGCTGCATCTTCTCTCTCTTCTGCGGGTCTATGAAGGTGGACAGAAAAGTAGGCACGTTGAAGAACGAAAACCAGTGACCGGAAACGCGGAAAAGTAAACGAAGATCTGTCGTAATCCATGCAGTAGCCTGCTGGCGTTGCGTGGCCGTGAGCGTATTTGGGAAAAAAGACGAGTCAGTCGAATACACGACCAGGAGCGATTCCCACCACGTCTTGCGAGCAAACTCGAGGGAGGGCTCAGAAGAAAGCACGGTTACTTCCTCCAAAATCTCCCTATCGCCTTCAACTACCTCAGGCGGTTGTTGTTGTATGAAAGAGTGTACTAAATTTCCGTTCTCAGTTGCACTCCTTGGCAGCGGTAGCAATGGTAGTAGTGGTGGATCATATACTTGGGTGTTGCTTAAACCCTTCAGTCACAGACGACATGAGAAGGATGAGAAAATGAACCATGAGAATGATTCAAGTTAATACCTGGCTGTTCGTTGCATACAACATCTCTTCAACAAAGTCATCTGTAGAGCTTGGGATTACTGAACCCAACCCTGCATTCAATACGGCTGTGGATGTTGATGTTGGAATACCGTGAGGGATCTGCGGTGCTGCAGACGTAGGCGTTGCTACAATGCTGCCAACGCCACCCGCGAAGGTCGTCATGCCTGACAACTGTGGATCCAGCATGAGGGAAGGTGGATGGATGGGTGGGCGTGCCAACGCTGGTGCAGACGAGGATCCCACACCACCGATACCCTCATCTCGACCACTTGCATCATCCGAAAACCCAGTACTACCCCCATTATTTGCATCTTCTTCGCCTCTTCTCCTCCGTCGCCTGCGGGCATTGTCTGAACTTGTGCCGACCGCAGCAGCCTCATCCGTTCTTGCCTCCTTCGATACGCGTTGCCTCGCACCAGGTACCCTATCAGGCCCCCTTCGTTTGGGAGCTGCGTCATATGTGCACTCATCATCCGCCTTGGGGCGGCGCACACAGTTGTGACATGCCGGTTTCGCACCGTCGCATCGAATCTTCCTCGTCCGGCTAAATATACCACAAGTGGGACAACATCCGGTCATCAGCTCCCCTTGATCGGATGATGGAAAACAAGGCACAGACCACTGCACACATGCTACAAAAACTCTCGCCCGTGGTTTTCCCTGAGTTGTTAGTGGCTGATCCGGCGCCAGTTCGACGCGAGGTTTCATCCTGCGTGATTTCTTCGGCTTGCTGGAAGATTCTTCTCCCGCTGTTGGAGAGCTTTCCTGAGTTTGTGGGGGTGAGTGGGACGATTGTGTCGGGTGTGACGGGGATGGGACAAGAGAAGGATCAGCTATCGGACGTGGCCTAGTTATATAGTTGGGACTGTGAGCCATCATAAGACCAGGATCCAACCGTGCAGCATTCAAGAATGGATCATCCTCATGCACGAGAGTAGCTAATCCGGTAAAAGTATCTTCTGTGCGGTGGAGCAAATCTGGGCGATGTTGATGCTGCGGGGCGAACCGGTGCATAAGCGGAGACGGATCGCCAGACTGGCCGAGCGAGTATGACAGCCGGTCCCATGCAGAAGGGTGAGGCTGGAGGTTCTGCTGGTGATGCGACGGATAGAGAAAGTGGGAGGGAGAGGAAGGGTACGCTGGTGCAGGAACTGCATGCGGACTCGTGCGGTAGTCATGGACATGCTCGAATTCCCGGATTGCACCCGGTAACGACATTGAATCGATAGAAGGAAGCTGTTGATTAGGCTGGCCACAATCACGATCGGGGGTCATATGACCAGTGTCTGAATCGTCTGTCCTGATATGAGATGTCGCTTGCTGGCGGTAGTACATGACGATGCACCGGGGATGTGGGGGGTGGAGACTGGTAGGCAAAGGTATTTAATTGAGTGGATGGGAATCAGAGAGATCGATACCTAACTTGAAAAAAAACATGTCAGCGTATCGGCTGGGACTGTGCTGCGTCAGCGTATGTACGTCTCGGAGCAGGAAAGTCACCGCACTGCACTGCAACCCTTGTTGCATTAACGGTTACTGCCAGCGGGGTTACCTTCAGTCCGTCCCAAGCGAACCACTCATCTTCGGACGTCATAGAGGAAAACTCATCCTAGTATTTAACATGACCCGTCTACCCCACGACAGCACACGGCTGCAGTTATTGTCCTCGTCCGGGCCCTCGACTGTTTCAAACAAGTACCAAGGCTATGTAACCTGGGTTTGATGGCATGTCATTTTATTAGTCAGCGCCATCATTCTTAAACGGTTGCCTTATCGGGGTCGTCTATAATTACTACGGGCAACATTCATACGCTGTTGCTAAGAGGTACGTCTTCTGAACCCTGACAAGACATGGCGTGTATTCAGTATCAGTCGTACAGTGTCTAACTGACTTCCCACAGACCAAAACGGATACAGTCCGTTCCCATCGGTCCTTACCCGGATTCTTTCTAGGTATCCTTAATAGTGACCACGCGGACGCTTGTTCTCGAGAATACGAGCATGGCCGTACCCGACTTAATGTGCAGTAAACTCCTCGTTTCACAATCTGCTTCGTATGTGGTGACTACCCAGCTTATATCATTTTTTACTCATTCTGTTTGGCCCGCCCTTCTACCCGCTCCATGTCTTTGTCCCTCGGTTGTGGATGTGATATTCATCATGTGGTCGTCATGTCATTTTTATTATGATTGTGTGATCTCAACTCGGGTTCTCGAGGCCGTTGTCTCGACGATTATAAACATTTTGCAGCTGCTGGTCTATCCGACACCGTGTAGTCTTCTTTGCCCCAGACCCGCGCGCGATGCTCACGCTACTGCTCGCACTCTGCGTCCATTGGAATGGCCTTATGGTAGTCGATGCCCTGCCTAGTCCCACTACGTCCCCACCTTCAGAGACGCAGTGTATCCGTTCTCTCGCCATCTCAGCTCGCCAGCCTTGCACCCTACACGGAATTCGCACGTGCAGCATACTGCTCCCCCAGCATCGTTGACGGCTGGAAGTGTGGTCGTGCGTCCATTTCCTGTCCTTGTTTATCGAGACAATGAATAGCGCGCAGAGGCATGTGAGGCGGTACCAGGCTTCCAGGTATCGCTTACAGGCGGAGACGGAAGTGACATTCAATACTGTATGTTTCCATTCCCTCCAACTGATACAGACTCTGTACTCACCATTCTAGATTATGTCGGCTACTGGCCCTCCGAAAGCACAGTTGTCGTGGCCCACGAGGGGACAGACCCATTCCAACTGTAAGTGTAGCCCCTTTGAAGATTCGGTCGCAATTGCTTCAACTGCACACGTGCCACGTCCGACCTGCAGTGAATCAGTCCTCACTGATGTTAACATACCCTTGGAATCACTCGATCCGTCACTCTTCCCGGGCGTCGGCTCCAACGTGCAAGTGCATAGCGGATTCGCAAATGAACACGCCTTGACTGCACCTACCATCCTCGCTGAGGTAAATAAGTTGTTGACTCAGTACAGCGCTGCGTCCGTTACGCTGGTGGGGTTCCAACTATTCATTCACACATAGATAGGCCGCGCGGCAGTACTGACTGGTAATAATAAAAACAGATAGGACATTCCCTCGGTGGTGCACTCGCCGAACTCGACTGTCTCTTCCTAGCCCTTAACCTACCTTCCAACATCTCCATCAAGGGCGTCACGTATGGAACGCCACGCGTGGGTAATCCAGCATGGGCTAGCCTCTTTGATTCGATGGTGCGTCGCCAAGTTCCTGCAGGCCCTACCAGGGATATGCCCTGACACACGCCCATTTTCTGCACGTACAGATACCCGATTTTCAGAGAATAAACAACGAAAAGGACCCAATACCCATCGTTCCAGGAATTTCCATGGGCTTTTCACATGTTCATGGGGAGGTACACATAGTGGAGCCCGACTATGCAGTTTCCTGCCCTGGTCAGCACATCCTTTTTTCCCTCTCGTTTTCTTGCGTTTGCTCATGGTCCTTCGCATGTACACAACAGGGGACGACGACGCGACAGATGCGGACTGTACAATCATGACCGTTCCGAACGTGTTTGACAGTAATGTCCTGGACCACTTCGGACCCTACCAGGGGATATACATCGGGACCTTCTTTTGCACTTAAGGTCTCTCTCTTTCTGCGTTTCTGTTTGTTTTTGAGTTAGCTTCTCGAGTTGAGCTTTAGGACGACCTTGTCGTGGCTCAAGTGGCTAGCTTGTGAATATGGGTTAGATGAGTAGTAACCCTTCACAGGTTACCCATGTCGTATCGGTCGCATGAGATTGGAGTTGATTGGGAAATCGGATATGGTGCAGCAAACCTTGAGTCATTATGTTGTCTGCGCTCCATCATCATCCCAACAGTGATTGCTTGACTATTCTTGCCGGCATTACATATGTATTTGATGTCGTATGGACTGCGGTGGCCAAGTAGCCGAACAACCCTGCATGTTGGTAATTCTCCCATGCAGTCAAAGCTTGATCAACGTGCGTATAAATTGCGCGAGAACGGTTGGAACGGAATTCAGGAACGCGGCTCTCACTACTGTCAAGTTATTAGTGTATGCCCACTCGCGGCACCCCCATCTGGACAACTGGGTCCTCGCAAGCTGTGTAAGTGTACACGATGATCGAAGCACGATGCACACCAAACTCTGTACAGGTTTTATCTAAACGCCATCCTGCGGTTTAGAGGGTACTAGTCGCACCTCTTGATCAGCGATACGATGCATCACCGCAGGGCGTCCACTGTCACTTTGAGACGTTCTGTACACAAGCCGGACGACCCAACAGCGCGTACACACCTTCTTCACGGTAACGACGCATCCAAGGAGCCGGTTATCAAGTACGATTCCACCTACGACCTTGCTGACGCCCGTCTACTACCTCCTCGCCCGCCTCTCGTGCTCAGAGTCTTGACGTACTGCTATCATGAATTTATCCCGCGGAGTATCTTCGACAGGGTCTTACTCGCTCTTTTCCTCTGCGCTTTCGTGGTGCTCATGCGCGCTCTCCTCGGATTGGGACTCGACGGGGCCGAGCTGGAGAGCGCTAAGTGTCTTCAGACAGTTGCAGGCGTGCGGCGATCCTGCCCAACCCGGAATATGGGGAGCAGAGAGTGTTCGTGAGAGTAATGGGAGGTTGGGGACAGATCATCGGCCGCGCTGATGTCCACATCATCTACCACTTACTCAACTCCTCAGCCGACCACCGTCAGCAGTCTCACCTCCGGTACCATCACTCTGTCGTATGCTTTTTGGAGATCGCGTGTCGGGGCCTTCCATTCATGAGTTGGAATGGTTATGTCGCGGGTGTTGGAAGCCAGCAAAGTTGACTAGGGATCCTTACTTTCTAGGGGTTTTTTTTATTGGCTTTTTCTGACTGGTATGTAGGGTGTACTTGCGGGTTATGTAGTAGTCTACTGTACTGCTGTATTATTATTATGAACTGGATGTTACCCTTTCACACGTGGGACCGAACCCAGTCAGCGGACAGTCACCACCGGACAAAGTTTACCATGTCTTCACCTGCACGGCCACCCAAGAGATACGATACCGGGGAACGCAGTGCTTCGAGGCGCGAGGACGACGACCGTAGCCATCGTGGTAGGTATGAATCCATGCGCCGTGAGTCTGAGCGCGGTGGTGGGGAGCGGAGGTGGTACAATGGCAGAGACAGGGACACAGACAGAGACACGGAGAGGCACAGGGACAGGGAGCGAGAACGAGAACCACGCAGAGAAGCCAGAAGGGACTACGACAGACCGTCCACCCGTCCACGGCGCTCTGCATCGCCTGCATCTCGCCCGCGCTCCCGGTCTCGTTCTCGTTCTCGCCACCGTTCACGCTCAAAGTCTGGCTCTGCACCCCCGGAAAACAAAGCCGAAGCCCAACTTCAAACCCTCGGGTCTACTCGCAGCAGCGACCAATACAGTTAAGCTATCCGACGGTACTAGCACGGTACTCAAGTACAACGAACCCCCAGAGGCCAGGAAGCCGACACTAGGGTGGAGATTGTACGTGTTCAAGGGGAAAGACCAAGTCGGTGAGCACTGTCCTTTTGGACAGAAGTTCTGGTCTGAACGCCAACTCTACTACAGATCTGTTGCATATAAACCGACAAAGCGCATACCTCATTGGCAGAGATCGCACCGTTGCAGATATCCTCATTGAGCATCCATCCTGTTCCAAGCAGCATGCAGTCATTCAACGTGAGTGAATATTGATCCTCTGTCGGTCCAGTTCTGACTGTTCTCTTGGTACTCAGACCGGCAAGTTCAAGTGAAAGACGAATTTGGTGTACCCAAGGCCATGATAAAGTATGTTTACAGCCTTCTACCGCCAGGTACTATACTCACTGTGTGGATTGTAACAGACCCTTTATAATCGACCTTGAGTCCACCAACCATACGCACGTCAACGACGAGGCGATTCCGACTACGCGCTTCTACGAGCTGCGGGCTGGCGATGGTACGTTCCTTGGCGAAGCGTCATCTCGCGTGTATATTCTGATGGCATGGCTTTTTTTCGTAGTCATTAAGTTTGGGCTGTCAGATCGGGAATACGTATTGCTTCACGACGAAGCTGTGTAAAAGCATGTCGAGTACACAGGTAATGACGTATTTATCTATTGGGGAACGAGTGCTGTAACCAGATCCAGCAAGGCCACGAAAATGCAAGCACCAGTGTAAGGATAGCTTCTGAGTTATTCGACAATGGCTGAGCTACCATAATGAGCCCAGGTGAGGAGAACAACTGGAGCGAGTGAGGAAGACAGTCTTTCTACTTGCACAGCACTGGAGGGTAAGGAACATCTAGCATTGTCTAAATGTCCCAAGTAGTGATGTAATTAATTATGGTCCGTATCGACCCTGGACGATGCCACTAGCGAACTTGCACGGTGTAAATGGCAGACTTCAGTCCAAATCGTGAACTTCTCAATCCCAAGTTCGAAGGCTACAAGCTACAGTTGATCTCGCCGGGGGTAGCTCGACATGGCCTGCCGTACAAGCCCACCCAAGCAACCGCCTCGGGCAGATCACCGCTCTCGCTGCAGGAAGTCCAAAGCAGGATCACCCACAACCACCTCGTTCTTTCTCCTGCACCCGGAAGAGTGCTCTACATCGATGCTGATCGTCGAGTCGTCGTCGTCGACGTAGACCTCACTGACGTGAGCAGCAGTACTCCCCCTACCTGCTTTACTAACGCACGGTACTAGATAACCAAATCTCCTAGATTCAATATTGTCTACGAGCTCCCCATCGCAATCTCTACCGCCCAAGCGCAATCAGAGACTGTACACCGGGAGTATCCCTCTGCCGCATTCCTGGCAGAGGATACCGCTTTCGTGAGCGATGGCCGCGGAAGTCTGTACATCCTCAATATCCCTGCACACGGCCCTGCCACACTCCTATCCTCGTTCGACCTCATCGACAGAGAGGTCTCGTCCCTCCCACTACCCTTCCGAATTCACAGTGTCGCGCGGGTGTCAGATGGGACAGCGATCGCTTTACTTTCCTCTCGGTACTATGACGCGGAGGTTCTTTCCCTCCTCACAGAGCAAACAGCTGCAACTTCTTCAACACACCCCCGACATCATCTTCACCATCACCTCCACTCGTCCGAATTCGACGTATGGGCCGCGCGCTTCACTTTTCCGCTCAACATGATGCGGATCGATTCCGGTACACTCAACGTCGTCTGGCGCAGGCGTGGGGAAGACGTGCCAATGCTCGCTGTTTACGATGCGTACCTGCAGCGCTTATGCCCTCATCGGCAGTTCGACGTATCGTGAGATTGGCGCTCCGCACACGCCAGCCTATGAGCCCTCCGCAGACGAGATCGCACCGATCCCGCGGGCAGGCGAGGATCTGGATGCTAGCAACAACACGACACCCACAAAACCCTACCCCTACTCGTGGACGCAGACCCCCGACGTCGTGACAGTAGCATTTCCGCTCCCCTCCTCAACGCCGAAATCCCATATCACTGTTCTCTTCTCACCCACCACGTTGACACTGCACGTTAAAGGCGTACCAGACATGCATGAAGGTGTACGGCTACCGCGCTACTCTGCCAAACAGTTGTGGGACCATATACGTCCTTCTACAAGCTTCTGGACATGGGATCGCCAGGGAGAACACAGGTTTGGAATCTTGAGCGTGCATCTTGACAAAATGACCGAAGGTCAGAAATGGATGCACGTGTTCGCTGCAGCCGGTACTTGTAGTACATGCACGACCGCCACTAGTACGGGGAGCGAAGGGAATGATGATACGGACGTTCCGGAAACACTCGATCCATCTGAACTCTATCTCATCCGCGAGGCATTCGAGAAATTTACTGAGACACTCAGGACAGGCGAAGACGCGAGTGGGCTCGGGCTTGGGCGTGGAGTCCCCTCGTTAGCGCAGGGCGAAATGGATGACGAGGTCGATGATTCAGTCGGACGCCTCGCCTCTTTCACGTGGGTCTCCGAGGACGGGTCTACGCCACCTTGGTGGAAGAAAGACAGCACATCACCCTTCAACCTCCTCTCTACACCCCTCCCCGGCACAGACGCTAAATTAGCTGGTCTGGTGGTCAAACATTCGATTGATGGGTTGTTGTACGCCGCGGAGGAAACACAAGGTGGCGGCGGCTATGATTGCCCCCGGGTGGAAACACACAGGCACGTTCTCTGCGCTGGCATTCGTGCTCGCGTCAAAGCGTGACACGCGGTTCACGCACCACACGCAGAATGCTATATTCGCATTCGAGAATGGATCCGTCGATCGTGGCGGAAACGTATACATCTATCGACGTTCATCGCCGAACCAGCTCTGCGCCAAGCAGAGCGTCCTCAAGGTCGGTGATGGCAACGCCGGGTCGCTTCTTGGCGTCGGCGCGTTCAAGAATGACAACAAATCTGATTCCATAACTATCCTCTGTTTATGCGAAAATCAACTGATAGTTTTGTACGATGTCTTTTGAAAGTGGTGACAGAGTAAAACAAGTATAGTTCAGCTGTTTACAACCAGTTATGGGAGTATGTATGATACTGATGTTCCGTTGATCATTGCATACGAGGGGGTGAGGGGGAATCGTGAAACCAGTCAAGAATGAGATCATGATGGCTACAGGTGGGAAAGGAAACGGAAACCTTAGAACAGCTTCTGTGCGTCACAAGGTCAGAGAAGACCAAATTGACAACACTACCGTACAGGAATAGATAGCAGGAAACAACCAAAACTGTTAAGGCACACCCGGGATTTATCAAGAGTAAGGAAAGGCGGAGCAGCTTATGTAGAGAAAGAGAGAGGGAGAAAAGAGAGGGGTGTGCGTATTATGACAGCGAAGGGATGTGTGACACTATGTCTTGAATGGCGATTCACTAGTGTCCAACAAGCCCTCCGCTTTAAAGACTGGATGTGGATTATCCCCAAGCGGTTCTGGGTCGAGCTGTTGGACCGGTGTAACATCGCCATTCAACTGCGAGCTTGGTGGAGACGGTGGAGCCTCCCCTTGTAGTGTTCTCCCGCGACTCGAAGAATTCGAGTTTGTAGCGTCATCATATGTGATGTTCGACAACTCGTCCTCGTCGTCATCGATTATCGTCAACTTCATCCCCTCAATGCCACGGACTCCGAAACCAGATTCCTGGGCATTTTCGTTCTGATATGCGGCAAGGTCATGCCTCAGGGTGGCGGCAGGGTCAGATGTCCTGGCTCCTAACGAATGAAAAGACGAGTGGCCGTTCGCTGGGGCGTCAGATTCTATGTCGTCCTCACTATCGCTATCGTCCTCTGAAGTAAACATGAGCCGGCCGTTGTCTGCCACCATACCCGTTTCGGGACTGAATGAGATCCCTCCGCTGCTCCCAAGAACACGCGCGAACCCCGACAATGGTCCCAAACCCCCAAATGAGAGCGGCGGTACATATTCATCACCGCGTTCTTTCCGCTGACGGTCGCGTTCTTCCATGGCTTCTCTCCGTGCCTTGAATGCCGTGATGCGAGTTGCAGAATAAATTTGGGGAACAGTGGAGGGCGTCGGATACCCGTACTGGTTCTTGACACGGTCGCCAACCCAATCATACCATTCTTGCTTTGTCCGTCCATTGAGGACGGCGACGATAAGAATAGTCATATTATCGCAACCGATGCCTGCGGCCGATGAGGTATCGGGAGCGAGACAGTGCTCGCACACCATTTCACAGATTTCGCTTAGCTCCTTGCCCTCGGCTACCTTGAGTCGGATGAAGTTGACTACCTGCTGTGACGACAAGCAATCCCAGATACCTTTTTGGTGTACGAGTAAATAAGCATGGCGCTATATGACGAGATAGTTGCCCACCGTCACAGGCCAACACAAAAAATTCATCTTCGTCGCTTAGCTGGTGCACCATTACGTCTGGATCCGCAGTAATAACCTGTTTCTGGGGGTTCAAAGAATAGTTCTTTTTAAATTGGAAGTCGCCCAGTGCTCTTGACAAGGCCAGGTTTCCTAAGAGGTGTCGTCAGCATCAGGGAGACGTCAAAGAACAAATGACCAACCATTGACACGACCAAATTCTATGTATCCGCCCGCGTTAACAATACGGGCACGTTCGGCTGTAGAGAGCGATGATCAGGTGTGTGGGTATACGTTCCGGAAACAAGAGAAGACGAACTATCATTTGATGGTTTGTGATCAAAGCTGAGGGGCTGCGCCTCTCCTTGATACTGATCACGGACCGGGAGTCTCCAGCATTTGCCTAGAACCGTGTCAAATCTGACCGATGGCCAAGAGGATGTGTACATACTACGTAAAGCTTGCGATCGTGGGTTACCAATGCTGCAATGGCAGTACAGCCAGAGGGATCGCGCGTATGCGTGGGATCTGCCGGGAATGGACATTAGACAAGTACCCAGGAACACAATATCAAAGGCGCACCAGCCAAAAGTTCCTCGTCCGTCCCCAAAAAAGCTCTTTTCAATGCCTCATCATAACGTGTCTCGCGATATGCTTCTTCAGAAATCAGACGTCTGTGGAGGTTCTGTCCCGCGAATCTGGCGACGGTGCCGCCTGACGTGTGGGCATTTTTGAGTAGGCGATTACAGGAACTGGTCGTAAGACATACCGCCATGCCCATCATATACCGCGAAAAATGAGCTCTTTTTGTCGCTACCTTGCTCCAAGTTGAGGACAGCAGCATGGGCGTCCTCCATGCCTGAATAAGGAATAACATGAAGCAACGGAACCAATATAGTGTGAGACAAGGGTATTTTGCCCAAGGGAAGGAGACGCACTGATCCTCCATCCTTGCATCTCCGTCACCGAGAAGAGAAGACGATCATTTTCACCTGACTCTGTTTTCTTGCTGGTAGCTGACGGTAAAGAAGATGAGTCAACCGTAAAAGTCTCATCGGAGGTAAAGGAAACGGGAATTCCATGTGTTTTTCAGAGATATGGACTGACCCGGTGCAGAGAGCGTCTGGCCCTTAATGATATTGAGAAAATGAAAGTGAGCCATTAAGCTGATCATCATGCGTGCGACCTACCATGACTCGTTAGTGGGGCGTGAAGACGTAAGACGTTGCAAAGCAGGTTGATGAGGGTGGATTACAGCCAAGCTAGTCGGGTAATAAACGAGTGCCCCCACTGAAGTAACGAGTACGTCGTAAGGAATGGCAGGGACGACGAGGGACGAGCGACGCTGGGCTGCTGTAGGACTACTGCAGACCCAAATCGAATAACTCGGCAAGGATCACAGTCACCTATTTGGTCTTGTTTACTCCACAGTCTGCAAAGGGTCAAGGGCAACACACACACTAACCGGGGGGGGGGGGGGGGAGGCAGCATCGAGCATTCTAAAGAATCGATACATAGTCACCAGGATGATGATCGCCTCGAGATTTTTAGTCGTGAAGCCAGTACTGCCGGTCCTTTCGACGTCACCACTTGAATGGTCATAAAAGACTTGGAGACAAGGGCGAAGACTCTCTCAAGGGTCTAGTAGATGACAGCCGCTATATGATCTAACCTACCATCGTCCAATGAACGGGCGGTGTACACGATGCTCATTAGCGCTAAACGTTCACCCAACGGCCAATCGGCTCTGCACTGCCAGGAGGTCCGCCGACAAACTCGAAAGGTTCAATTGCTTCGTTCGTAATCTTGTTTGCGCTTGGCAAGCAGCAATATTGCACCTCATTAGTTTACAAATAGCCTCCGCCTCCACTCCTCCACGTACATACGCCTGTTGAGTTTGATGGGGTCCCATGACAGTACTCTGCCCATTCGTGAGCGTGGCCATCTAATCTTTACCTCACTGGTACTGATCACGAGAGTCCCCCGATGCGGGCAGTCCCTTAGAACAATGAAAACCCGGCTCGCTGGCGCAAATGGTGTTCTCCTCATCTTCACCACACGTCGGTATATACCTGTTCTGGCTATGCACCAATTATCCGCATCTTATCATCCTATGAGATGAGATTGCGTTCACGTAGGCAGCAATTTTCAAATATCCGTCATGGCTTATCTCCTTGGCTTCGGTACAAAACTGGGTCGTGAACTCTGTCCCTGCGCCCTGGCCGTCGAATCACCTCGGGGGTCTGGACACGTAAGAAAAGCAGGCAAATCCGAGTAGGTTCCCACTCTGATTTCCATTGCAGTGGGCACAGCTGATATCTTTCCATGCGGGTCGGGTCACAGGGTGCCGACGTCCCATAACAACGTAAATGGTCGTTCTCATCTATGAATCTGAAATCTGGTCACGCGAGTATATATTCAACGTTTACTTAAGTCCCTCGGGAAACTTCGCGTCTGAAAGACTTCGCCCCTGCTGTCCATGACGCAGTCTGACCTCACTGTAGGCTCCTGTCCTTAGTACCAATTGTCCTTATTACTGGCTCACCGTCACTGCAGCACGACCACGCGCCTTTCAAAGGTGCACGAACCAGAACATGGTATCGTCCACGCAGCATGACGAAAATTCACATGTCCTCTCACTGCGTCTGTCGCCAATTGTCCCAATGTATGTCCGAAGCCGATATTTCCGAAGGCTTCACAAACGTCTATGGTTCCTTTACCGCTACTACTCCCGCCTTGGACTGGATGCGTGCCTCGCTGAAAATTAAAATACCCGTCGAAGGAAAACAACGATATACCGCATTTCACTGGGACACCGATACCCCCCCTGATTCGCCGTTGTCTTTCAGTCATACCGATTCCTGTAGGAGCCCGTCCATCAGCCGCATGTCCCTGCCACCTGACACTGCGTGGGACGACTCTCCTAGGAATTCCACTCCACCTTCGGCAGAGACCCAAAAGCTTCATCCGGTTCTAGAAGCGTTGGAGAAAAAATCTAGGGTTTCCTGCCGCTCCCAATGCTCCACGTGTTTGAAACCCGGAAGAGACTTTCCGCGTTGCGGGCGCTGTGGACAAATGTGGTGCTCTCGTGAATGTAGGCTGCAAGGGGGAAAAAAGCATATCTGTCCTTCTCGTAGGGACTAGTGCGATATCTGCATATCTCGATAAAGATCTCCGTCCCTCCCGATACTCTGGCTCCTCTCATACCTTGTTGTTTTTTTTTTGTTTTGCGATGCCGAGAACCTGCGTTGATCACATAGCTTGTATCTATTGCCCGAACAAAGTATTGTCAGCATTGTACGTGTGTCCACATATTCGTAGCGTAATGCTAGGAGTCGAAGATAATTTTCGTTCCCTGTGAAGGTACAATTCCAACCGCTTTCTGTTTCTTTTTTGCTTCCCAAGACGGGTGCAACGGCCGCTCATCTCGCTGCTCCTTTCTTGTCCAGGGCGGATCAGTGCTTGCTGATGCCCCTTTCCGCGTTGTCCGATCGGACATCGGCTTGTCGCCTCTCCTCTGCGTCGGAATGCGAGCGTCTTTATTATGTTTATGTTCACGATGGGACATTGAAGACTGTTTCAGTGTCTTCTGCCCCTTGGCAGCGGAACCGGATCGTTTCGCTCCTTGTGCTAGTTCTTGCCGCTTCTTGAGGTGGAGGGCATTCTTTCCGTACTTCTTTTCCCATATCCTGTCGTGCACACGATGTTAGGTGAATGACAGCAGGCGATGCCGGAAGACCTACGCCCTACGAGCCCGTTGTCCACGGCGGTTCTTTTTGACTCCATCAGCCACTTTAGCTTCGCTATCGCTGAACTCGCTATCTGAACCACCACCGCGTGCGAACCCAACGGAAAGTGTCGGAAGGAAGACAGATGCACCTTAGATAGCGATAACGATTTCTGTGTCGGCATCTCTGTGTCGCTTAGCGAGGTCGCTTGATCGTCGATGTCGGATACCTCTTCCGACACTTTGTCGTAATCAGAGTTGTCATGAACGCCCCCTGACTCCCACCCCTCTACGGCGCTTGGTTCATCACTTACGGTACCTGATTGCCGACTATCGTTTTCCGCCACCCTTTCTTCGTCATCATGGGAACCAATAGAATAACCTTCATCCGAATCCGAATCCGATGCAGATATCGGGTTGTTCATTCGATTCGTCTCTTCTCTTCTCTTCGCGCTTCCTAGTACGACCGTTTGATTATCGTCCGACGTTTTGCCCATGTCGGACGAAGGATTTAAGTAATCCCGAAGGGCTTCCAAGACTCCGGCGATCTCGGTCGCGAGCAACTTTGAGCTGAGTAAGCGACTTTGCGCCCTCGCCTCCGGCGTTCCGGACGGCACTGGTGGGAGTGCATTGGATATCAGCTCCGCAGAGACAGCGGACTGGACCAGAGAATGATCTAAAAGTTTCTTGTCCTTCTTGATTTTCGTGGATAGCGCAGTGTTGGCTATTTGCTTGCAGTCCATGTGCTAGCTGAGTGTCACCATCTCCAATCCCGAGATAAGGCGCACTTCGCTTACTTTGAGTGCCTCAATTTGTTGTTCGAGGTCTTTTGTCCCCCTCGCCAACTGGGTCATCCTGTCTGATAAAGGGGCGCTGAATGAGAGGAACCAGCACGGTATGAAGTTCCCATACCTGGCTTTCTTTAGCTTCTTGAACGTTCTCCGAATCTCGAAGGCCCTTGTTTTCTTGGTGACGTGATAGATCTCTCTAACATCGTGGCGCTTGACGTTTACCACTTTGTTGAGTCAACTGTGGATGTCGGGAAGGGCAGCGTCGAAATAACCTACCAGTCTTCGCCGCAATCTAGCTTCGTCGTCGTCCTGTTTGAAGTATGAGTGCACGCGGACAATGGATTGAAGGAAACTATTTAACCTCGAGAGCTCTTTTCCTCTTGACGCCGCGAGTCTTCCCAGACAGAGGCATTGCTCGTCGTCGAAGTCTCCGGTAGTAGTAGCTGGTAGTAGTTATTACCTCGTATGTAGTTCCCACGACACCTGTGTATGACTCCAACTACGATCGAGTTCGGCACCAAGGAACATGGACGATCCTGAACTAATCGAGGGGAAGCCATTCGCGTCTTTCGAACGCTACGATGAATTCGTCTATGCCCAGAGTGCGTTGCTGGCTGTAGATCTATCTAGCGAACCAAGTCGCCAAGATAATGGCACCGAGGTCGAACTGATGCGCAAGCTCATCATGATGGTAAGAGCCTTCCTCGCTCAGTGGTTCCCCTGTAACTCTAATTCGATGTCTTGTTAGCTGGGCGAGTATCAAGAGCAGTCCTATCTCTTGGATCCCTATCTCGAGAACCTCGTCGTTCCAGTCGCAGAATGTCTTAGGGCACACGCGCGGACGCGTACATCTGATCCGGCTGCAAAATCATCGATAGCCCGTCTTGGCAGACTGGCCGAACTTCTTTACAACTACATCAAGTTCAGAGGATACAAGACGATCGTGTTCGTTTGCGTCGACAGGTCGCCCTGTGCTAAGCTTGAATTCCAGCCAGTTTCTTCCCCCATGAAATCGCGGACGTCACTATTGCCATAGAGTTCATGCGTTTACCTGATGGGCCCTCCGCTGAGCCATCTCAATGGATCTCCGTTACGTAGTGCTTTTGTGGTTATCCCTTGTTTGCCGGATTCCATTTGATCTGGATCAGTTCGATGAAGATGGCGAGATCGTCGAACAGCGCGCATTGGAATCTACAGCCATGGAATACCTTAACAAGGCTGGATTAGAGCGCGAAGGGCTGCCGTCCTACTTTCCCGGTTTTACATGAGGCATGAAGATCAATACCCGTATCTCCCAACCTTGCTGACCCGATTCATCATAGAAAGGATACTAAGCAACGATTCAAGACTTTCTTGCAGTGGTCAATATCTGTCATCAACTCCAACGATGTTCTTCAGGTACAGTGCTTTTTTTTTTGCTACATCACATAAATGCTCGGCAGTCCCTGGGTCCTGCAGGTGTTATGTGAATTTGTTAAATCCGGCGCCAGAAGATACAAAGGCAGCCTCTCAGGCTTTGATGGAAATGTCGGAAACTATCAGTAATAGCGAAACGTTGACAGCAAACACGCTTGTACGAAAGTACCAAACGAAGCTACTGTCCAGGGTTGGCCTCCGACTGGTTCCTCCAAGACCAAAAATTTACGGAACTCGATGTGAGCCGTCTGCCATTAACGATTGACGTCTACTTCGAACCAAAAT